>LPNX010062063.1:3232-14479 GCA_001517045.1 Pseudotsuga menziesii
ATGCCATTTCATTCTTTCAGAGTCTTCTTATTTGCTTTCAAACTCCTTAAACATGAAAGCAACCACGAGCATTAACTGTCATGGGCTCACACAATCCACATGACAGTGCCATTTCATTCTTTCAGAGTCTTCTTATTTGCTTTCAGACTCCTTAAACATGAAAGCAACCACGAGCATGAACTGTCATGGGCTCGCAAAATCCACATGACAGTGCCATTCCATCAATACAGAGTCTTCTTATTTGCTTTCAGACTCCGTAAAATTGAAAGCAACCACGAGCATGAACTGTCCTGGGCTCGTAAAATCCACCGGACAGTGCGCTTTCATATCCACACTCCTTCAAGGTCCCTAACCCATGAAGCACTCCCCCCGCGCCTGTTGGCGCTCTGATCGATCATCTCGGCAGCACCCCCAATCAGGTCGCCTTTGTTCAGAGTATTCTGCAGTCTCCTACCATTCTGACCACAGCTTGAGTCTCCCTCAACCCATTCACCCTCAGATGCTATACCGATATGATTCCTTACCCCCAGCCAGTTTCATATGCTGCCCGATCATCCCCACCATCATACTCTGAACAAAGGAAGTTTGAGCCCACCTACTCTACTTGCCCAGTTATTCCCCCCAGTTCCTCACTCCTGACATCAGCACTATCACCTTTCGGTTTTGCACCTCGCGCTCCTGTCAAGGAAACATCATTGCCTTGATAGTTGCAGGTCTCCCTCTGTCGACGACAGCCCCTCTATTCCAGAGGATAGACCCAGAGGCCCCTGCGCCTTGGACCCATCACCATCTGTGGTGAGTGCCTACGGACCATTTTGAGAGGAGTCATCATTGCCTCTCCGAATGGTTGTTTCTCACATGCTCGACTTCAGTACCTTATTTGCATCGTTGGGAATCGCGCAGGATATATATCACTTCCGTTGTTTATCGAAGACCCCGGATTTCCCCCGACTCTAGCACATTGGTGAGTCACGTCGAAACACCCAGTTATATGTTCCCGTGGATGTCCGGGCTGCGTTGGCGATTGTATTCGGAAGCCATCCCATTCTATGCTTCCTTGAGTACCCAGGTCAGTTCCAGTTCAGTGTCCCATTGTGAGCATGACCCTGGTCACTCTGATCCAGCAGCTCACCAGTGCTTTTGGTACCACATTCAGTAGCACTGCTGTCATTCCAGTGTTTCAGTTGTTCCGCTCAGACATAGTCAGCTCAGCAGTATGTTCCAGATTTGTGTCCCCTCTGGACACTTATGATATATACAGCAGTTCCTATGTATCCTACAGGTCCCTCTTTTCGGGGCTCACAGTTATTTTCATGTATCTTGATACGAGCATGGGTATGCCCGCCTCGTCTATCTATTGAGATCTTTCCTCATCCAGTATTTGAGGACCATTTATATTGCCATGTTATATTCTGATACGAGCATGGGAATGCCCGCCTCGTCCATATTATCAGATGATCCCTCATCCATTATTGAGGTTATGTACTTTACAGTCCTTGCAGGTGGTTCGAGATCGGTGTCCCGGACTTCAGTTGCTTCCTTCTCTTCTCCACACCCCAACACAAATTAAATATGACTCATGATGTCCATCAGCCATACGATGAGCTCCTGCCCTCGCACATCAGGGGGCAATCTGTTAACACCCAAAAATGGTTAACTACCTCATCTACCCCATTTCATGGCTCATTTGTCTATTTGCCTACCATATTTCCCTGAAAATCCCACTAAAAAGCCTCCAAAAGGCCTAAAATGCCTCCAAAAGGCCATAAAACCATCTAAAAAGGCTCCAAAAGGCCTAAAATGCCTCCAAAAGGCCAAAAAACCCCTTTTTCCTCCAAAAATAACCAAAATTCCTCTAAAAATAGCAAACATCCCCAAAAGGGAAGAAAAGGAATAAAAATAATGAGGAAAAAGGAGGAAGACCCTAAAACAGCAAAAACCCTAAACAAGCTGCCCTAAACCAGATGGTTTCCAAAAACCATGGGCTAGCATTCCACCACTAAAAAACTATAAATAAGTGGTGGAGACCCCTCATTTCACATCCACAGTCATAAGCATCCTGCCTTTGCCGAAATCATTCTCGAAACCCTAGCTTACCATCAAGCTATTTTCACCATTGAGAACCTTTTTGGCCCATTTCCCACCACCGGAGAAGGAACGGAAGCAGCTTGGAGCTCGGAGCCACCGACATCGGATCAGCGCAACGGACTCCACCAACCTCCTCATTGGAGGTAATATTAATAAAAAAAAAACACCGTTACACATTTCTTTACTGTTTTGCTTTACGTTATTTACTTTTTACTGCTTTAGTTTAGTTTTCATTTCAGTCTCTTTTTATTTACATTATTGAACTGCTACTAAGGATTCCAGATTCCTTAGTAGGTGCTCATCAGCACAAGCTAGGGTGAAAACCCTAGCTACATACGCCTAAATTTATTATTCTAGAAGAAGAGACTAACATTCAATTTGAAATTGATAGAATAACAAAAGAATGGGCTAAATTGGATGAAGAGTGTAGGAGAAGTATAACATTTGAGCAGTACTTCACCATGTAAAACAAACTCAAAAAGAAGGAGGAAAATAAGTCTCTACACCAAAACAAATAATTGAGTTGTTCGATAGGTAAAGTGCCACTCCCTACTTTTGATGGTTCATCTCAAAGGTCTGCTAACACTTGGGTGCAAAAATTGGATGTGTATTTTCAGCTGAATCCAATGGTGGAAGAAGATGCTTTAAAAATGGCTATTTTGCACTTGGATGGAGATGCCAATGAATGGTGGTTCCATGTACTGAAAAATATAAGGTTAAAACATATGGGGAATTTTTTGACAGGGTATTAGAAAGGTTTGAGCAAAAAGATCCGGAATTGTCTTTCAAAGAACTAGCACGATTGAAGCAGGTAGGGACTCCTATTGAGTATATGTTGTAATTCCAAAGATTACTAGTTAGGGTGGCCAATGTATCTATTGGAAGGTTAGTATTTCTATTCACTGAAATTTTGGCAGATCGCTTAAAAGGTTTGGTCAAATCTCATAATCCTACTAACTTAAATGATGCAATGAGCTTGACTAGAGATCTTCAAAATGTGCTTCTTAGAACAAGATTTCCTCCCTAGCCTAACTTCAGATTTGAAATAAAGCCTTGGAAAGGGATGCACCTGATAAGAATTTTTGGCAAAGAGATAGATCTAAAAAGAATAAGAAACAAGGACAAAACTTGGATGAACTTCGAAGGAAAAAATTGTGCTTCACATGCTTCCAACCATGGACATCGGGGCATAACTATGCTAAAGGAAAATCTCAATACATAGAAGCATTTTATGATAATGATGAGTATCAAGAGGGTATGGAGGAAACATTTCAGATCAATAGGAGGCATATGAGACAACAACTGAATAAGAAAAACAAGAATAAAATCATCCTTCACCGGACAAAGAAAGAATTGCAGTACTTTCAGCAGTGCCTCACTATCACACTATTCGATGCAAGGGTGTGGTATTGGGACAAAGAGATTCAGTTTTCATAGATGGAGGAGATACACATAATTTAATTGATGTAGAGATGGTGGATAACATAAATATACCAAGTGAACCATTCGATGGCTTCACAATTGTCATTCCATGTCACAACACAATGCAATGCAACATATGGGTTCCAAAGCTGCAAGTCACCATAGGTAACTATACTTTTGTTGATAGTTTTTATGTGGTTTATGTTGATAATAATAATGTAGTATTGGGAGTTCAATGGTTGTATTCTATAGGAGAGAATTCAGTAAATTATCAAATTCCTGAAATGAAATTTTAAGATTCAACAGGTGTACTAAGGGTTGTGAGAGGGCAACACACTTACCCAAAATAGGTAGTAAATTGCAATAGAATGAGATCTATATTGAGGCATGGTGATATAGAATGGGATTATGAATTTTATATCACCTCTCCCAAGACAAAAATTAGAGTTTTTAAACACCCAAATGATATAGAGACACTTTTGCAGAAATATGAAAAACGTTTCAATGATTTTCCACATGGTAGACCACTTGATAGGGGGGTTGAGTATAACATTGTTTTGGAGGAGATTAATTCACCCATTAAGATACCACCTTATAGAAATCCCAAGAATTTCAGAGATGAGATTGAGAAGGCCATTCAATAATTCTTAGAGTTGGGACTCATTAGACCAAGCTCTAGCCCTTATGCTTCTTTAGTAGTGTTGGTAAAGAAAAAAGATGGAACTTTGAGGATGTGTTTAGACTTTAGATATTTGAACAAGAATACCATCAAGAATAGATATCATATTCCTAGGATTGATGAGCTCATGGATGAGATATTTGGAGATAATTACTTTTCCAAAATATACCTTATATCTGGTCTTCACCAAATTCAGATGAAGGAGGAAGATGTGCAAAAGACTATTTTTCGATGTCATTATGGTCACTTTGAGTTTCTTGTTATGCCATTTGGATTGAATAATGCTCCAAATAAATTTCAATAATGTATGAATAGAATATTTTGCAAGCCTCATAGAAGGTTTTTTTTATTCTTCTTTGATGATATTCTCATTTACAGTAAAACTTGGGAAGAGCACTTGCAACACCTAGAGATTGTGTTGAAAAATTTCCAGAACATTATTTGATGGATGAAAGAAATATTATATATTGGGAAATATGGATTAAAAGTACACATGGAAAGTATCAGGGCTATCTTAGAATGGCCATCGCCAAAAAACATCACAGAATTAAGAGGCTTCATTGGAATATGTACATACTATAGGAAGTTTGTGAAAGGGTTCTCCAAGTTGATTTGTCCACTCACTGATTTGACTAAGAAGAATCCAAGTGGAATGAAGAGGCTGAAAAGGCCTTCAAAAAAATGAAATAGGTAATGAGTATTTGTCCCATACTTGCATTACCTGATTTTAATAAGCCGTTTGTTGTTGAATGTGATTCCTCAGGTGGAGGAGTAGGGGCTGTCCTAAAGCAAGTCCAACACCCTATAGCCTTAGAGAGAAGAAAGTTGCAGCCTCATGAAAATATTTACTCCATATATGACAAATATATGTTGGCCATCATGCATGCCTTGGCCAAATTCCGACAATACTTGGTAGGAAAAAAGTTTGTGGTGAAAACTGACCACACTAGTCTAAGACACTTCCTTACCGAAAATGATCTAAATGAAAGGAAACAAAAGTAGGTAAGCAAGATCTAAGCTTATGATTTTGATATTGAATATGTGAAAGGAAAGAATAACATTGTAGAAGATGCATTATCTTGAAGACCTTCTTTTTCTCTCATGAACATTGCTAAAAAATGGAAAGACATGCTACTAGTTGAATATGCCAAAGATAAGTTTGATTCTGATGTATTAGATGGACTTGTTGGGCCGAATTAATGTCATTTTAATTCCATTGTAGTAATTTCCCAGCCATTTAATTTGTCAATCTAAGGTTCGTAGGCTTACGAAGCACATACAAAGTATATGCAGGACTGAAGCAAAATTAAGCTAATCTAACCCCCTGTGAAACTAAGACTAATCTAATATAACCCCCCTTAAGCTGAAACACACAATTGCTAATCTAATGTTGGAAGATGAAACACATGGTTGAAATTAAATTGCATAAAAGAAAGACAACATATGAAAAGCAACAAATCAACACATGTGAGCTCACATTAAGAATCAAGCAATCTCAATTTACATCACAAGAATCCATGACAAATCATGAAAGCATCAAAACCAATATTATGAACAAAATCTAATAATTCCCTTCTCCATATTACAAAGTTAAGACTAACTTATACAATCTACTATTCTCTAATATAATCTAAGATTTAAGATATTCTAAGATAATCTAGGATTTAAGATCATTGAAACGAAGAGAGAGCACTCTCTTTTATACATGAAGGAAATAACCCTCTCATAATGAGAGATCCACTATTCAATCAACTACTTTCCTATTATTACAAGAAATGATCCCTTCAAATCCTCCACATATCTCTCACAAATTCTCCACATGTCTCTCAACCAAATCTCCACGATCTTCTCCTTTGAATATTCTTTGCATAACTATCTCCTTGAAATGGTGGAGGAGATATACATGAAGTCTTTTCTTTGAGTTAATCCTTCACATATTCCTACACATTACAAAGCTCATCCATACTTTGATATATTAGTGAAAAACATGTTAATTTTCTAATATTTAATCATAAATTCACTTATAATAAAAAAATAAATAAAGTGGAAATAATAAGGTGAAACCCACATGTATGTATGGAAATTGTATGATAAAAGGTTAATGGGATGATGAAATGTGAGGAATAGTGGAAGATAAAGTGGATGAAAAAGTGACATTTCTGAGTCCCAACATACTCCCCAATTGAACTTGTTGCATGTCCTCATGCAACTGTGTATGGATATTCTCAAGAACTTTTGGCATCTAAACTTTGGCTTTGATTGATGATGTGTTTTTAACAATGAATATTTCGAGGGTGTGAAATACATGAGTAATAACTGGCATTTCCTTATGGCTGGTTCTTGTGTGACAACCATGAATATAAAGAATGTTGGTTCTTGTGTTAACAACATTCATTTCATGATGTGAAATGCATGAGCAACAACTGACATTTTCCTTATGGTTGGTTCTTGTGTGACAACCATGAATGTAAAGAATGTTGGTTCTTGTGTTAACAACATTCATTTAGTCATCTATTTTCTAGCTGCATAATAATTTAACCACACACTCAATGAAAATGATAAGCTATTAATGCGCATAGAAATCATCATCGTGCATAAGAAAGTCTTTTCTTTATCTTTATGAATCGTGCCAATATGTATATCAATGTGTATGAAGCAAAGTGCAATAGAGGATTTGTTGGAAAAGAAATGCTCGTGAATGGTAAATAAGATGAAAAATGGGTGATGGTGCTGAAAAGAATGGAATGATAGTAGTGAGTATGTATTGAATATAGTTCCCTCTCCCCAATTGATGTGGTTGCATGTCATCATGAAGCCTAGCATGAGCTGTGAAAGAAATGGGGCATGGTGAGGGAATTTTCCAAATTATTCATTTCTAACATGTAAGGAATTGCATGATTAAAGTTTAGAAAACAACATACCCCCACTTACCCAAAAATTAGATGAATGATACAACATGAATGTATCTGATGCCACTGGATTGTGGAATGTGTCACTGCTACTGTGGTTGTAACTGTTGGATCATGGTAGTGAAGGAATTGGAACTGCTGCTGCTGAATCATGGAAAATATGTCACGGTTGCAGGATAAAAATGTAACTGTAAATGATGTTGCACCTGTAACTCCTGGAAATGATGTAATGTGAAGTGGAGGAATCTTAATTGCTATTGATAAATAATGGGAAATATGTCACGGTGGCAGGATAAAAATGTAACTATAAATGATGCTACAGCTGTAACTGCTGGAACTGCTGTAATGTGAAGTGGAGGAATCTGAACTGCTGCTGATAAATAATGAAAAATGTGGAAGGAAGAAAGTGGAACTGTGGTATACTCATATACCTGAAGTAACGTTTCTGTAACTGCTGATGGAGTCATGAGAAATAATGTATAGTCTTCACCCGCTACAAAATCCGATGGTACAATTCTAGTCATGCGAATAAATGTGTCAAGGTTGAGCATGAAGAGAAATCATTGGATTACTAGCCATTGATGAATTCCATTAACCAATGCGAGGAAACTCACCAATGATGTCAATGAGTGCATGCAAGCATCCAGGTACTCAAAATGAACTCTAGTCTATATCCTAGATAAGGTGTTGAGGTTGATGGGGCAAGACTTGTTGAAAGGTAGGCCTTAAGGAATCCCACATCAGACAACGCGAGTTGGTATAAAAAGATTGGTAGGACTATCAGTGAAAAGATCTCACAGTTAAGCAGTGGATATGGCAAGGCCATGTAGTCATGGAAAGGGAGCTTGTTTATTTTTTAGAAGGCAAACTAGAAAGGAAAAATAGGGAAAGATGAACTGAAAAATATAAAAGGATGTATGCATCTTATAAAGATAGGCATGTGTGAAGTCATGACAGATAAAGCTATGGAAAGTGGACTTCAATACATGGATGGTGAAGGTGCTCTAAAGGAGAAATATGGATGACGCAAATGAGTTTATGGATGGTTTCTATGTAACAACCAATGTTATGATGTTTATCAGTGAAATCATGAGTAACAGCTCCTTCAAGCTACCTATCAAATCATGTTTCTCAAAATTTTTGTGTTTCTTTGAAAAGTCACTTCAGCAGCAAAATGTGACTGTCTCTGAAACCTGAAAAAAAACTTTAGTACAAAATCCTGCATGAAAAGTTATTAGTGAATATGTATTGAATATAGTTCTCCTTCCCCAACTGATTTGGTTGCATGTCCTCATGCAACCTAGCATAAAAATTGTGAGAAGTTTGTAAAAGAAAACATATCATGTAGAAAGAAGTACATAAGCTACAAATAAAATTACCTGTTTCCCACGTTGGTTTCATCCGATCATAGTTGTAACAGCCCAGCCAGCTGCGACAACAACGGCTGTGACACACAGCAGTGACGGCCAGCTGCATGACAACTAGATGCAAAAAGCCAACTGCAACACTACATAGCTGTGACAACTAACTGTGTGACAACTAGCTGCAACACTCATCTACAACAAGCCTAGCTGCGACAGCCGGCTGCAACAAACAAGAAACTTTTTGCACTGTCATAAAATTGGTTTATTGCACTTTTATTGATTTAAAAATCAAATATCCTTGAGACATTGTCAACAAGGCATGCTTTTAAAAAAAATTGTGATTCATGACAAATCACTTCAACAGCAAAATTGACGATCTTCGAACCTGAAAAATGATAGTATTAAACCTGCAATCAAACTTGTGAGATTATTGTAAAATGCAGGAATTAGTATGAAGGCGAGCGAATTGAATTTAAAAAATAAAGTGCATTTTTTCCTTTGTCTTTGTGTGTTGTTAAAGTGACCTGAAGAAAACAAATGATCATAGAGCGTAAAATTCATGCATTTGTATTGTTTTCGGGAATGTAAGAAAGTCCATTTGCAAAATGTAAAACAAAAGAAATAATTTTTATAATTTTATATATTTTTCTTGTTTTTGTTTTATTTTTACAACACATCAAAATAAAATAAATGCAAAAATAAAGAAAAATGGAAAAAATACTAAAAATTAAATTTATCTGGATATGCGTTCATGGGCATTCATGTCTCAACATTTAACAAAATAATCAAAATTTAAAAATTTTAATAGTTGTAACAGCCAGCTGCAACACCACCTAGTTGCGACAGCGGCTACAACAACCAGTTGCAACAACGGCTGCAATAGCTAGCTGTGACAACGGCTGTAACACTGGGCTACAACAACTAGCTGTAGCAGCGGATGCAACAACCAGCTGCGGCAATGGATGCAACAACCAACTGCAATAGCGGTTGCAACAATCGGCTGCAACAACCGGCCACAAAAACCAGCCGCGATAACACCTGCAACAACTAGCTGTGACAGTGCCTGCAAATCTCGTTAGATCATAAATCAATGTTAATATAAAATATATGCATACCTTCCCCATAAGTATTTATCTGCTACTCCTGCCCATAGTTCGGAGTTATTATTTTTTATTTTTCTTCTTCGTGCATGCAGCGTTTCACTTGAAATCACAACCCAAGTTTTGGTATTATTCATTCGGCTGGGATATAGGAAGCCAATGAAACTTCCAATCCATTCGATGTAAGACTTACCTCACCTTCCTTCTTTCTATGGTGTTAAGACCGGTTCATTTGCTATTATAATATTTTCATTTGATGCTCAGTTGTTCAAGGTTCAAAAGAGTTAGACAATTGGATCAATTAAGTTTATTGGCTCATAAATCGGTTAACTATTGGTCACCAAAGGCTTTCCTATAACACTTTCTAAGCCATCACTTTACCTCCCAGTGTAGAACCAAATGCAGAACCAAATATCTACTACGTTGGAAAATCAACCATCCTGAAATATGGATTTTTCACGTTTAGAGAAATGCAAACTGCTCTCAAACCAATTTGAATTTTCATAACCTGCTTGAAATTCAACTAAATGAGACCCTTCTGCATAAAACCCATGTGCCTAATTTTTTAAATTCATCACTGTTTGCTCATAAAATCCACTCGAAGTTGATTGTCTGTAAATGGGCGTTAATTGACGAAAAAGCAAAATAAGTAAATAAAACAAGCTGAGTGGTTCAGGTATATTCATTCACAGAATACAATCTTATTTTCCACCATGAAATATGATGACAGGCCAATCCTCAATGCCAATTTTGGTTAACTTTTTTCGACATGCAGCTAAAATGGAAATGAAAATTTTTGATCGTGCAACCTGAAAGACTCATTATTCCTTCACTACATGTATTACAAACCTTGCAAAAATAAAAGAAGTTTAAGCATCCCTTGCCCAATAAGAATTCAATGTATGATATTCAATAAGAGTCCCGGTGAACTGAAAATATCATCCACATTCAAATCGATCTCAGAGTGGTCATTAATATTTCTTGTTGCTTGGAATAGCTTCAAATGCTGCCGTTGTATTCCATTAAGAGGGGCAACATTTCTCCATTGTCCATCGAAATGTTTCAGCAGGTGTTTAGGCAGTTATTAATAAGGTATTGAAATCAACATAAATATTGGGTAACTTATTTTTGAGATGGGAGGAATGGATATTGAGCTAGACAGCTGGGTTGGAAGATATGCATGTAACCAATAATTAGAAAAACTGCATTCGTCTACAGATTTAACGCAGAATATCCAAAACATATGGCATGGTAAGTTATAATCTCGATATGCTCATATTAAGACGATTCTCATTCAATATATATATATATTTTATAGCAAACAGAATCCAAAAATGAATAACATCCATTATCATTCGTGAGATTTGATCAATTATTCACGGCTTTAGAAGCACCTCCTTTCCCTTATCCGTCCATGGTGTTGCATCCCAAAGTTTTTAGCTGTGATATTTCCGGCAATTGGGCTATCATCGATCCAGGAAAAGACCAAAGGGAAGACTAAAGCATTTTCTTATGAATTTTACTATTGTTGCAGGTTTTATTCGAGGTTGGAAGATGAAAATGAAGCATTGTTACAGACCATGAATTCTGGTCACTTTTATCTTTTACAATTTCCATCTTATCGTTTATTGCAGGTCGTGGAGAATTGCACTCATTATACATATACATATACATACACACACACA
>LPNX010062063.1:14673-62330 GCA_001517045.1 Pseudotsuga menziesii
AAGAAGCTATAGGATGAAGTCATGAAGGATAATTCAAGATACGAAATTCATGGCGGCATAAGAAATTCTGAATGAAGACATCTGGTAATGTAATTATTCGTGGTAATTTTTTTTATGTTTCAGTGTGGAAAAGTTCAATTCACTCTCATCCAGAATTAAATTGCAGACCATGTATTTTATGTTTTACAAAGGCAAAGGATGGCTGCAACTCCAACCGAAAATAAGCTTACAAGCGTGACACTGATGGAGTTGGGATGTTTCAACTTGGAGTTGCATCTATTATAATTTTAGCGACTGTTTAGTTTAGAATAAATTTTCCACATTAATTTTGCAGGCTGGTTATTATTTTTCAAATTGAAAAGTTTTTAGAAAATGGATAAAATGAATTACAAATTAAAGATCAAGTCAATTAAGCATGTTGCAAAACATTAATTATTTATTCCTAAAAAATTCAAAAAACATCCTAATCTCTTGTGTTTCAGCTACAGTTGTTACAGCTTATGTGTTTCAGCCACAGCTGTTACAACTGTTGTTTCAACTTAATACGCCTACTGTTTTATTTGCATATCGAAGGATGGAGGCTCAAATTTATTATCATTAAAAAAACAATTATAATTGCAAAAAATCAAATAAAAGAACTTTTAAATTTTTATTTTGCAAATTTATTAAAAAAACAATTATGAGCAAATGGAACAAATTGCAGACGAAAAATAGATTAGGGAGAATTTTTTTTCATCTGTCAACAATAAGAATTCTCCCATAAATCAATTTATTCATCCTATTTCTGATCCTCGTGATCGCATGAAGCACGGAGGAGAGCATACTTATTCTAAGTGAAAGTAAACACTGAAAATAAAATCCTACCTACTCTATGCTAATTGGGAACTAGAAAATTGTTACGTGTAATCAAATATCCAATGTATCCATTCATGTAATAGTAATAAGAATATGTTCAATATGAAATTTACAAATAGAAGATGAGGATAAATAGAAATGTTTGAAATTAATTGTTGTAACTGTGAATTATCTAGAAAAAAAGAAAAACTAAAATTTTCTAACTTTGTACTCGCTTGAAACCATTGTTCGATAGGGCTTTCGTAGGCATAGTTTTCACTCCTCAGATCATGCTGCAACTCCTCATGGTCCTCCTCGATCTCTTGTTAGCATGATTGTTCTCCGTCAAATGTGCAAGATTCTTTGTAATTCTTCATCTATTTCTGGAGGAGTAATTAAGCTCTCGGTTGCTGTCAGGATCTCCTCTTCGAGATAAGAGGAGATCCCTACTTTTGCAAGGATATAAGTGAGTTGTTCCAAGATTAAAGTCATTGTTAAATCATTTTGAAAAAGGGATTCTTACAACACCCAAATCTAAATGAAAAATTTAAATAAACACTCTTGCTAAAACAAATTAAAAAAAACACTTTGTATAAGAAAAACAATTACTCTTCACAGTTGCGAGAAAACACACTTGCTGAAATTGAAATTCACACTTGCATAATTGAAACACTCTTTGCAGAAATTGAAATTCACTCATTACAGAAATTAAAATTCACACTCTAGTGTACGCTTGTAGAAAAATCAAACTAAACTTCAATCTATCGTGCTTCCCCGACAACGGCGCCAAAATGTTGGGCCGAATTAATGTCTTTTTAATTCCATTGTAGTAGTTTCCCAGCCATTTAATTTTTCAATCTGAGGTTCGTATTCTTACAAAGCACATGCAAAGTATATGCAAGATTGAAGCGGAATTAAGCTAATACAACCCCCCGTGAAACTAAGACTAACTTCTACAATCTAGTATTCTCTACGATAATCTAATATTTACGATATTCTAAGATACTCTAGGATTTAAGATCATTGAAATAAAGAGAGAGCACTCTCTTTTATACATGAAGGAAATAACCATCTCATAATGAGAGGTCCACTATTCACTCAACTACTTTCATATTATTACAAGATATGATCCCTTCAAATCCTCCACATATCTCTCACAAATTCTCCACATGTCTCTCAACCAAATCTCCATGATCTTCTTTTTAGAATATTATTTGCATAAATATCTCCTTGAAATGGTGGAGGAGATATATGTGAATTCTTTTCTTTGAATTAATTCTTCACATATTCCTACACATTACAAAGCTCATCCATACTTTGAGATATTAGTGAAAAACATGTTAATTTTCTAATATTTAATCATAAATTCACTTATAATACTAAAAATAATTAAAGTGGAAATAATAAGGTGAAACCCACATATATGTATTGAAATTGTATCATAACAGGTTAATGGGATGATGAAATGCGAGGAATAGCGGAAGATAAAGTGGATGAAAAAGTGACATTTCTGAGTCCCAACGGGACTCATGGGAGATGATAACTACAGAATTTTGAATGGGATGATATAATATAAGGGAATAATTTATTTGGTTCGAGATTTAGAGCTTAAGTACAAAGTTTTGCAGGAAGCACATGATTCCCCACTAGCAGGCCATCTAGGGATCTTCAAAAGCTATAGGAAACTAAGGAAAAGGTTGTATTGGAAGGGGTTGAAAGAATATGTTCAGAAGTATGTGAATAAATGTAACATATGTCATAAAAAAAATCAGAATTCACATACCTATATAGTTTATTACAACCATTACCTATTCCAGAGAAAAATGGGATAGTATATCGATGGATTTCATCACCGGTTTGCCCAAATATTTGGGAAAGGATTGCATATATTTGGTAGTGGATAGATTGAATAAGTTTGCTCATTCCTTTTCTGTTACATCCTCTTTCAGTGCTTCACAAGTGGCTAACCTTTTTTTTCAAAGAAATCTTCGAAGTGCATGGGGTCCCCAAGAGCATTGTGAGTGATAGAGATGGTAGATTCATGAGTGCTTTTTGGCAAGAAATTTTCATATTGGTGGGAAATCAGTTGACTCAAAGTCCAAGCTACCATACCCAAACTGATGGACAAATAGAGAGGGTGAATAAATGGTTGGAAGGGTACCTCCAAAACTATGTGGGAGAACAACAAAAATCTTGGACAAAATGACTACACTTGGGTGATTTTTGCTACAACACCACCTTTCACATGTCAATAGGGATGTCTCCTTTCAGAGCATTATATGGTTATGATGCACTTAAATTTTCTGATATTATGGCTCCAAAAGCTAATGATTGGGTGGAAGAAAGCCAATAACTTTTAAAGCTTTCAAAAGACAATTCGCAGGTTGCCCAAAATTAGAAAAAATGATATGCAGATAAACATAGAGAGGAAAGGAACTTTCAGGTTGATAACTATCCAATGCCAAATGTTACTTCAACACCATTAAACTAATGACATGTTCCCCTTTCTCGTTGTCATATTTGAGACAACTATAGGTGCCGTAAGTGTAGCATAGACGTCGTAAGATTTGATGTATATTCGACGACCTCCTTCACCAAATAAAGGTCTTAAATTTGATGACACTGATTTCTTCCTTGTCGGAGATCCGATGACTAATGCATTGATAGTGTAGCGAATTCATCGGATTGGATGGATATTTGACGACAAATGTTGTCGAAAAACCGATGACGCTATTAAAATTAAAAAAAAAATGAACTAAAAGATTTTGAAATCAAATATAAAATGACTGTTGAATTTGAATTTGAAAGTCAAATTTTCATGCATGATTTTAAATGTGTATTTACTTTTGTTAATGATGGAGGAGAACAAATTCCCTTCACTCAGATTCTGTCATTTATTCTATTTTTGGAGAGTATGTACACTTGTATAGATATTGTTTGTTGTGGAGGGCGAGTTATCCATAAGATGGTTTCCAAATTTGGAGCAGTTAAGGTGCTTCCTATAGGGTATGTACAATCATATTTGTGAGGTTGAGTCTACTGGTGGAGTCCATATTCCTTTTTGGTGAGGGAAAAATCACTAGTGGAATAAAAATAGATACAACCATTAGAGGAAATTTCAACTCAAAATGGGCCTTTTAACTTTTATTCAAATTCCATGTCATCATGTGTTAGCCAATGAAATTGCTTTAAATTTGAAATACCGTATAGGTCTTAAACACCTTTTTAATATAAATTTGGGGATAGGTATCATAAAAAAAACTACTTTTTTTGTTTGTATTTTTGACATATCTCCCTGTGTTTTTACTCAAATTTCGATCAAGAGAGCTCGTTGGATGTAGAATTAAATTACGCATCCAACGAGTACCCACTGGGCATACTTTTGACGGACCCCGCTACCCCAAAAATAAGAAATACCTGAAAAAATGGAATGATGATGTCATCATTACATTTTTTTCAGGTATTTATTGTTTTTGGGGTAGCGGGGTCCGTCAAAAGTATGCTGAATGGGTACTCATTGGATGCGTAATTTAATTCCGCATCCAACGAGCTCTCTCGATCGAAATTTGAGTAAAAACACGGGGAGATATGTCAAAAATACAAACAAAAAAGTAGTTTTTTTTCTTTTCTTACTCCAAAATTAATAAATATTATTTTTTATTTTAACTATTATTTTAGTAGTTCATTTTAGGAGGCCCATTTTGAGTTGAAATTTCCTCTAATGATAGATAATTTCCAGATAAGAGAGTGCCAACATTCAGTCACTTATAAGCTCACAAAGGGACATTTTGTAGCTATTGTTCACAAAGAAAAAACCAGTGCATTGGAAGAGGGTTTATATTTACATGTATATATGTGGAGTATTTGTTGAGTTTTATAAATGCTTTGAAGAGGGGCACACTCAACTACAGAGGGCGTGTTGGTTGTGGAAGAGAACCAAGTTTAGAGTTATATTTTTTTGTTTCATTCATTGTTTACTATAAAAAAGAACTCGATCTACATGTTATAGATGAGAATGCAAGCAAAAACACCATATCTATGTTTTGTAGATGCTAGAGAGAAGATGCACTAGTATATCTAGTTTTGGTTGTTGTGGGAAGTATTGTGGGGAAATAGACACACCCAGTTTGTAGTTGAGAAGAAGATAAGGCCCTAGAAGGGAGGTGCACTCACCATCTGTAAAATAGAAGAGTGTGCAATCACCAATGAATTCAAAGCATGTGTTGATGCTTATTTCCTACCAGAGTCACTCTATTACAATGCTGAGAATTTTCCTTTTCTCCATCTGCATCTAGTATCAAAAAATCAATTAAATCGTGGGTTGAAGTAAGGGTTGTACACTGCAAAAAGGGAAGTTGCAAATCCTTTCTTTCATACATGATTTATTATTCTAATAATTAAAGGCATTCCTTAAAGCATAATCATAGTCATTTATAGCTTGAGAAGAAATTAAAGGCGATGTCGTTATCAACTAAAGAGATTATCAACACTTAGTCAAATACATGTATGAAATAAATTTAAAATCTGAATTATATTGTGTATTGGAACTTTCTATAGCTATTGAGTTGTTATGTTGTAGATTCAAACTAAGTTAAATATTGAAATTTTCTATTAAATGCAATAGATATCATTTTTTGTGAATCTAGTTCTTGATTAAATATTTGTCACATGATATATGAAAGCATTTTCAACAATTCAATCATACACAAACAACCATAAAACACTTCTAAATATCAACCATATTCATTTGGAGGTATTTTCATGGTATCAAAGTACTTTCCCAAAGTGTTTGACAAAAACACTAAACTAAAATCAGTCACAAATTAGTAAACTAGTTTCTGATAAGGTAAAGGTAAAGTATTTGACAAAATTCATGATCCAATTCACATCATAGTCAATAAAAAATTAGCTCAAATCGGGTTGGGGCCATTACAAATTGTTTCTCACATCTCCTCAAGTTTTTTTACAACTCAAATCTCTCATAGAGTAGCTACCATTCATAATGGTTACGATTGTTGGTTGTATTTATACAACATGCTAACTAGAGCATTAGAACCTCCAAGGAATTGAAATTTGGAATGGTAACTATATATTCCACAACATTAAGAGCTATGAAGGAATATATCAACAAATAAATAGGGAATGTCAGTCATTCCTTACAAGATTAAAAAAACCTTTATAGATTTCCATCTTTACATTAACGACTATCACTAAACTACAAACAAAAATAAACCTGCAAACCATAGAGAAAATAATACTGCATGTAATCCTCCATCCCATGACCATGGGAATAACAACACACACCACATATTGGGTTAAATGAGCTCGTACACCATGCTCACATGGACTTTAATGCTAATAAATTCTCAATAAATTTGACCCACCACTCGCCTCCTAGATGTGGATACATGAAACTATGTATTAACTAACATTATGAATTGATGTGAACCACCATTAAACATCCCACCCCACCAAATTTTATTCTATTTTTCCCAAGTTTTATTGAAATGTCTTAATTCACTATTGCATCTGCTAATACATCGCTAGCTCTCATAAATTGCTAAAATCAATTATTCCAAAGCTCTATGAAAGGGCTTGTTCCCTTTACATAAATATTATTATTGTAAGGTTTTTATTTTATTTTACAAACATGGGTTTGAATTGTATTAAAATTAGTGGTTATATTTTCTAGGAAGATAATACAAAATAAGAGGAACTAGTTTGTCATGAAGACTTCAAATACTCTCCAAAAAGCAAAATTGTTAGCTAATAGTTGTATTAGGTCTATGGTCATGTTGCAATTATTGTAGATTCTACTAGTGTCCTTCCTACTAAACATGTTTAAAAAAAAATACTTTGCAAAATATTACAAGGACCCATTATTATATAATATCATGCAAACTAAAGTCTTTTTACTTTTCATTTACCTAGGAGATAGAATGTTTATTGGCTAAGCTCATCTCAACATGGTCCTTACTAAATAGTCTCGTCTTATTTCACCCTCTTTTATTCATTCCTAGCCGGCCTAATGGAGATATTAGTAGGGGGTATACAAATTACCAAGTCTCATCGAAAGGGTACCAACCACTTGCCATTTTAAGAATCATATCTTGGAACATATCGAATTTTACTTATAGAACTTCATATTTTTTATTTTTGAATATCCATGTAGGTTGAGAATTATTTTATCTTATTTATATGCTCTTCTATCTATGGGATGGTGCATATTACATGTTTAGCATGAGATTGATATCTAATAATTTCCTTATACTCACAATATTCCCACTTATGAAAATTGATAGAAAAGCATCCTCCACTTCACCAAACTGTTGCTAACATCGCCTCAATCCCTTGCACAACTTAGAGTTCTCATAGAGGAGACATTGATTAGAATGGATTATTAGAATTTGAATGCCATTTAGATATTCAAGTAGATAGTTCTAATAATGTTTGCAATAAATGGAGAATGAATATACAAACTGAACAAATCAAACCACATAGGAAACAGATGAGTATTGCTCGAGAATTTATAGTATCATTCACAATAATAAAATCCGGAGTTACAATAATTTACATAGGAAAAGAATTTGAATGCATTAAGTCACAATTTGAATCTATCCACTGAATCTGATTGTATCTAACTGACCATCTAACTCATGGTGTCTCAATCAATATCAAATTCCAACAGATCAACTCCCAGATGTCCAACAACTCAATCAACCAGTGATAGCTACTTAAATTAGTGCAACTGAGTGTGGTAGGTGGGAAAAGGTCCCTACTCCACATGCAGCCACACATTAGCCATGCATAACTAGTGCTAGCTAACTGATTGTGAACTAATTGAAAGTAACTTGGGGCTAAATAATACTAACTAGTTCCAACTCCAACTAACTGAAGGAGGTTGGTGTCGGGAGTCCTAGTGGCTCCTAAAATGTAGGGATTGGTCTAGGAGGCGCCCAAACTGATCCATGCACATGTGGTAAGTGGAAATTAACCTCTAGCAGTTTTCCCCACACTCTAGTAACTAGTACATGTGGTCCCATTAGGCCAGGTGGGCCCAATTAATTGTTGGAATATAATAGACCCACTCATAAAATAATTAATCATTATTTGATTAATTTCCTACCCACTAGCTTAGATAGTTGGCATCCACTTGCACCTTAGATTCAACACTTTCCATCTATATCCTAGGAATGATTTATTTCTGATTTTGGGTTGATCTTGACCACTTTATGGCCATCCAGAATTGGTAACTGCGCTTTACAACATATTCTACTTTATTCTTCTTTTTCTGTTGTATCCTGCTTTTCTATGGATAAGGTAAAGCTAGTCAACTAGGAAACTGACAACTTTTGTTGCCAAAACATCCTCCATTATTTTCTCTCCATATTCTAGAATTGGGAAGTCTTTCCTTCACTCATCATCACTCACAAATTCTATTGCTTATTCGTGAGGTTCTTGGTAGATTGGGAAAGTGCTTTAGTCAACTATGGGGTTTATCATAATTAGTAAGCCTGCTTTATGAGCTAGCTTGAGTTGTATTCTAGCAACTCCTTTTTCCTTTATAAGGATGTATTACCTATGTAATAATATCAATTATAATTTATTGATCATTCATTCATGTTTGTTCATTTACTCTTCTTTTTCTCTCCTTATGCTAATTTTCTACAATTCTATGTGAGGTTAATTGTGTGCCTAGATCCTTATCCTGTTTAGAATTTCTACATGGTGTCAGAGCTAAGGTTCTCAAAGTTCAAGTTCTACATGGTATTAGAGCTAAGGTTCTCAAAGTTCAATTTCTACATGGTATCAGTGCTGAGGATATCAAAGCTCTACATGATATCAGATCTTTGAGAGTTCATTAATTAATCCTCCTTTTTCAAATTTGCAGGTTTATTTTGTAGGTTCAACT
Source organism: Pseudotsuga menziesii (assembly GCA_001517045.1). NCBI lineage: Eukaryota > Viridiplantae > Streptophyta > Pinopsida > Pinales > Pinaceae > Pseudotsuga > Pseudotsuga menziesii. Next base: position 23,420 of record LPNX010062063.1, read on the forward strand.
TCGAATCGATTCAAGAGTATCAGTTCCTCTTCTTTCTCCATTCATAAGCTATTCAGAGTGGAAACAGAAGATGATTTCATATCTAAAGAGACAAGGTCTCTATGCGATATCTATTGGAGTTGGTGAAGAGTCTTATGAAGAGCCAAGTGACTGGTTGAATGACTGTGATAGAGCAATTGGAGCTATTTTTCTAGATATTTCTCCATGCATATGCTACCTTATTGATTCTGTTGATTACCCGAAGGATCTCTGGACAACATTGGATAGAGTTTTGGGAAAGGACAATGTGGATCCTTCTAGCTATGTGGAGAGTGCCTCTAGATTCTCATTGATTTCTCTTTCTAAAGATGTCTTAGCCTCTAAAGTATTTGATGAACTTGATCATGAGGAAGAAGTTTCTCGTATAGTTCCTATTGCTACTACTCTCTTTGATTTGAATGCTTCCTCTTTCAATCAAGAAGCAAATATTGAAGAGCCATCTTTTTCTGTGTCTCTTGAACTAGAAGATCTTGATTCATCTTCTTATGATGCTATTGATGAAAAATAAGTGACTAATGGAGCTTCTATTGCTATTGATGATTCACTCACACATTCAGTGTTCTCTATGTCTTCTATCATGTATTCTGAGATCCATATGCCAGACCTCTCACACTTTGTGCATGCCTCTCCTCTTGATGGTGCACAACCCAGTGACTTCCAGGATGTTTTCTTAGCCAAATCAAGTCCTTCTAGTGTTTTTCCACTTACCGTACTTGATCCCATTTGCTTCTACAGCTCCTCCTTTGTTCTTGGTGCTCATTCTTAGAGCCTCCTTGAAGATTTTGAACATCACTATCTTTCCTCCTCTCATAATTCTACCATAGAGGATTCTTTACCAGTATATTCCCATGAGTCTACTGTTGTGCTTATTTGTGATCTCTTGGATTCTTTGGAAGCTAGGTCAACCCATGGATCCCATTCATTCACACTCTTTGATCCTATGCCTTCTCTATGTTCCTACAAGGTCACTTCCACACATCCTCTCTGTGTAAATGAAGATGAAGACATTATACATTCGCTTCGACGGTTATTTCACTTATATGGAGCTGAGTTCATATCTACTAGTTCGAAGTTCAAGTCATCTCATCATCTTGGAGTTGATTACAAGTCTCAAGATCCTTCAGTATTGCCTTCACACCATTGGATCTCAATTGTTCTACATGGTCCTACAACTGTCCTTGATCCAGGTGAGCAGATCTATCTTCTTCCCAAGAAGAAGATTCCTCCAGACATCAACATTTAGTTTGGAGCACCAACAACACCAGCAGTTCAGCATTTTTGGTATTGCTTTTCATGTCCTTTCTTGAGGGAGGATTCTCCCCTTGAGGTTTTTCCTTTTTCCTCATTTCTTTGGACAAGATAAATTGTAAAAGGGTGACCATAGCTTTATTGTTGGGCCCTATATGCATATATATTTCTAATTATTTCAGGAATATCATCATAAAGTAAGGATTAAAGGGGGGTGTTGGAATATAATAAATGCACTCATAAAATAATAATCATTATTTGATTGATTTCCTACTCACTAGCTTAGATAGTTGGCATCCACTTGCACCTTAGAGTCAACACTTTCCATCTATATCCTAGGAATGATTTATTTCTGATTCTGGGTTGATCTTGACCACTTTATGGCAATCTAGAATTGGTAACTACGCTTTACAACAGATTCTGCTTTATTCTACTTTTTCTACTTTATCCGGCTTTTCCGTGGATAAGGTAAAGCTAGTCAACTAGGAAGCTGGCAGCTTTTGTTGCCAAACCATCCTCCATTATTTTCGCTCCATATTCTAGGATTAGCAAGTCTTTCCTTCACTCATCATCACTCACACATGCTATTGGTAATTCTTGAGGTGCTTGGTATATTGGGAAAGTGCTTTAGTCAACTATGGGGTTTATCATAATTAGTAAGACTACTTTATGAGCTAGCTTGAGTTGTCTTCTAGCAACTCCTTTTTCCTTTATAAGAATGTATTACCTATATAATAATATCAGTTATCATTTATTGATCATTAATTCATGTGTGTTCATTAATTCTTCTTATTCTCTCATGTTAATTCTCTACAATTCTATGTGAGGTTAATTGTGTGCCTAGATCCTTATCCTGTTTTTGAAATTCCTTATGCCATCAAGGCTTTAGAATTTCTAAATTAATTAATTAAGGTTCCTAAGTTAGGATAAATATTCTTATAGACAGTATGGTCAAGGGAGAATTAATAATCGTAACACCCCCCCTGAATCCTAACTTGGAAAAATGTGGGCCCTAGTAACAAGACCGTAGGTTACCCAAATACAATATAAAATAAAAATAAATAAAAATGATGCTTAATATAACTAATAAACTAGGGAAAAACTCATGGGACCCCCCCTATCAAAATAAGCAGAAATACAAATTTTGAAAAAACTTGTGAAACTTTTTGCTACCACTATACAATAGCAGTATCTTAGTTCTTTTGTGCAGGTGAACCTATGAATCAAAACAAAGTGATTATTTCTGGATGAATATTCCTCTTTGGAAGAAGAATAATGTTCCCAGCTGAATCAGGAATATAGACAGCTACACGATGAAAACTGGACCCATGTAGAGCAGCTGAAACCAACTGATGAGAGAACAAAGGTGCTTGAGAATTTGAACCATGTGAGGAACACCCAAGAAATTGATATATTGCAGCCTTGAACATCAAACCATGTGAGGTAGAATCATCCCCAAGTGTTAGGAGAAAGTGTCTAGGCAGATGTAGAATGTCTCCAACTTTACTAGTTCTATGAGGGGATGAGCATGTGATAAACAAGGTAGGTAGAGAAGCCCTGGGACTATGGAGAGCGAATGATTGAGATCCATAATATAATATAGCTTCATAGATACAAATATTTGACAAAATATAATATCATAAAACTCATAAGAGAAAACTAACATCGAATCCTCAACAACAAAATTGAAGGAGACTTGCGGTGCTTGATTTGTCACACCAAAATTGATGAAACCTGTTAGAAGAAATATTGTAAGATCTTGAATATTAAAACCTGAACTAAATATTATCAGATCAGAAAATAAATCAGATCCAAATAGGTTCATATCAGATCCAAAATTGTGAAGTGAAATCCAATCCCCAACAACAATTTTGAAGGAGACTTGCGATACTTGATTTGTCTCACCAAAATTGATGAAACCAGCTACAAGTAGTACCGAAAGCTCATGAAACTAAAATATTGAACCAAGTAATATAATATAATATCCATATAATATCATATCATATCCAAATAATTCCATATCATATCCAAAAGTGTGGAATGAAATCAAATCTCTGGCAACAATTTTGAAGGAGACTTGCAATACTTGTTTCTTCACACCAAAATTGATGAGAACGACTACAAGTGGTAATGAAATCTCTTGAAACATATAACTGAATAATATCAGATCAGATCAAAATAATATCATATCAAATACAATAAATTTCATATCATATCTAGGATTGTGCTCCACCAATTTGGTAGATGTACAATTTTCTCCTTCTTCAAAACCTTTGAAAGAGATTTTTGGTACTTGTTTCTTCACACCAAAATGGATGAGAATAGATACAAGTAGTACTGCAATATATTGAACCCTATAACCAAGTATTATCATATCATATACAAATAATATCATATCATATGATCCAATAAATTCCATATCAGATCCAGGAGTGTGCTCCACCGAGATGGTAGATGCACAATTTTCCCCTTCTTCAAAACCATGAGTATCGGTGCATGCAATCATGTAGGAATTTGTTGGAAGATATAGATCAATGAGAGTGAATGGATCAATCCTAAAGTATTATATTATTTCCAAAATATACAAATAATTACTTATCTGCACACCAGCAATATTATTAGAGGCAGAGAAATCAAATTCCTCACCCTTTCTTGGAGAAATCATTGGTAAACTATGCACATAATTTATAATACAAGAATCATTGGAGAAGTTTTGTATAGAATACAAGGAGATATTTTATTCAACAACAGATATTTGAATTTCTTATTCTGTATCATCCATGTAAGGATATGAGATATCAGAGATCTCATATGCTTCAGAAGCAACAGGAGAAGGAGTCACTCCAAGGAGACTTTCTTCAATTCGAATTGACTGTGAGGAAGATTATGCTTCTTCTTCATCTTGAATAACTTGATGAGAGAGAGTAGAGGAATATAATTTTGAGTAAATAAATCTTATGGTTCTGAATGTGCTCCGCAAATTTCTTTAAATATCCTCATTCTGCTTCCCAAAGGTTCTTACCAGTTCTGTTTAGAGATTCTTTGGGTATTCTGCAGACTCAATAAGGTAGCGAAAGATTGGAGACTTCCAAAATGCCATGCCTATTGTTCCAAAATATCTAGCACCATAATTTATCCATTCATTCTCATATTTACAAGAATATTTAACAAGTCCAATAGATACCTCATAGAGACCCTGTCTCTTCAGATATGTAATCATGTTCAACTTCCATTCTGAATATTTTGTGGATGGAGTAAGAAGAGGAACTGGTAATCTCGAATCCATATGAAGTTGAACCTATAAAATATCAAGTCAAAATAGGTAAAACATATTTGAAATGTTAGAGTCATTCTTTTCCTCTTGACATGAAAATATTTTCAGGGTCCGTCACACCTTCTTTGCTACTCTGAATAAGTCCAGAGCTAGCAAATCATTATAGGGGACTTCTGTGGAAACCCAACTGCTTCTGATGTTCAATGGGGACAAACAAGCATGAAACATTCCCGAGAATTTGAATGCCATTTACATCTTCAAGAATATAGTTCTAATAATGTTTGTAGTAAATGGAGAATGAAGATACAAACTAAACAAAACAAACCACATAGGAAACGAATGAGTATTGCTCAGGAATTTACAGCATCATTCACAATAATAAAATCTGGTGTTACATTAGTTTACATAGGAAATTAATTCAAATGAATTAGGTAGCAATTCGAATCTATCCACTGGATCTGACTGTATCAAACTGACCATCTAACTCATGGTGTCTCAATCAATATCAGAGTCCAACAGATCAACTCTGATATGTCCAACAACTCAATCAATAAGTGATAGCTACTTAACTCGGTGCAAATGAGTGTGGTAGGTGGGAAAATGCGCCTACTCCACATGCATCCATGCATTAGCCATGCATAAATAGTGCTAGATAAATGATTGTGAACTAACTAAAAGTAACTAAGACTAACTAGCTCCAACTCCAACTAACTGAAGGAGGTTGGTGTCGAGATTCCCAGTGGCTCCTAAAATGTAGGGATTGGTCTAGGAGGCACCCAAACTTATGCACAGACATGTAGTAAGTGGAAGTTAAACTCTAGCATTTTTCCCCACAATATAGTAACTGGTACATGTGGTCCCATTAGGCTAAGTGGACCCAATGATACTAGTGGACCCAATTAATTAATTAAGGTTCCTAAGTTAGGCTAAATAATCTAATAGACAGTATGGTCAAGGGAGGATTAATAGTTCTAACATGGATATGAATATCGACCATATTATTTAGAAAATATGTTCCATTTTTATTTTTGTAGACAACTTACTTTTATAATGTCAAAACAAAGGAAACATAAGTGATTTTCTCTAAGGAAGTTGTTATACAAAGGCACAATACGTGATAAATTACGTGGAAGAGTAATAACATTGGTAGGAAATTCTAATTTGCGATAGTTTTATTTGGTAGTATCAAGATCTTGATCGTAATATTCTTTTCTAAAAGGATGGATTTTTTTGGCAATGTTAAAGGGTATAGGTATTGATAACAAACCTTTATGCATAACCCTATCAACTTCTACCTTTTTCTAAATCTTGTTTCTATGAGAAAGTTGAGGCCATCTTGTTGTAAAATAAATTTTTTATTTGTAGCATTGTGACTACTTTTTCATGTTACCTATGTTCTACTGTATAATATGAATGTGATTAACCAAGTTGTGTTTTTTTTAAATTTTCATTGTTACAATGACATAATTTCTCTACATATGAAACTTAACACAATAGTGAATTTATAATGCTTCTATGTTGGTTCAAAAAGTTTACCCTTCAATGCAGAACAATGGTGAGATCCTAGAGTATTGTACTTAGCGTGAGATCCCTCTTCTCACCATGTATATGCAAAAGACATACAAACAAAAACGTACAAGCATTTGATATTGATGCATACGATTGATGAAATTTGCTAAGTGCTCATCTATGTAATTGTACATTAAAACAATATTTATTTCTAGTGTGGTTTCAGTTTGATGATGACTTTAATTTTAGTTTCATCTCATCAACATTCCAAACCAAACACTCAAATCAAGGTCACAAACTAAATTGTAGAGCAATTACATACTCCCCTGGAGGGGACATAAAAAATAAGACTTGCAATTCATCCAATGCATTTGGAACTAGGAAGAAATATGATTGTTTGGCAACAAATTCCAACACTAGAGTACCATTGGTATACTCTAGTGGGGGTTCTAATGGATTACTGGAAAAGGATAAAAAGGTTAGTAGTAAGATATTGAATTGGTTATAATAGAATCCTTGCTTCATTATATTTCCTAGAAATTTTTGTTGTTTTTCACTTTCACTAAATAAAGGGATTTGCAAATAATATCCTTGTGTACTTAGTAACTCGATTCTTCAAGTTTTGATTGATGAATAAAATGTGAGGAAGGTAAGATCAGTCATATTTTCCCCGAGTATTTGTAAAACGTACATGCAACAAAGCTATGTTGAAAATACTAATTATAATTTTTTGGTACAACTTACCTTGATTTGCGGAGCTTGGAACTATCTTCTTTTGCTTTACCTTTCAAAACATCTTTCAACATACTACACATATTTTCTTGTGGAAATAATTTCATGTTAGGACCCATCAAATAAATATTTGGATGTTTATGAAAATAACAATACAAAGCTAAAAAAATACAGTTGATTAGTTTTTCTCAATGAATAAAAACAACAATAATAATGAACTTTTTATGGTTGATGTACATTTTTAATTTAGCAATGTAAATTACAATAATATTCAAGTAAAATAATTTGTAATAAGAGATCACCTGAGGAAACATCAAGAACCAAAACACTATGTATATAAGGCCATCGATCACATCAAAATGTTAATTTTGCCTCTAAAATATGAAAATATTTCCCAAGGCTATCTGTAAACAAGTTCCAATGGATGAGTCAAATAGTAATAGTAAAATTTAAACACTACAATTTTAGAAATAATTGTTTTTAATGTATAATTCCCTAACATTCATTGAGCTCCTCTATGTTTCAAGAATAATTTAATATTCTCTACTAAACAGGACCAACCCTGTGAAGGTGGAAGCCCTTATGGCCCCTCTCCCCCCTTACATCACTCTCAATTCCCCAAACCTAATGCATATACTTGCAAATAAAAATTTAGTGCAAAATCATTCATTCAATAGCTGGTTTTGTTTTTCATTAAACCATTCATTCATTCAATAGCTGAAAAAAATATTCATTAAACCATTCATTCAGTCAATAGCAAATAAAACCATTCATTCATTAAATTGCATAAAAAACCATGCACGCCATTGTATTATAAAAAGGAATTACTCAAAATTTATTAAGTCACTTCTTTTTTACTTTTCTTCTCTTTAAAAATTGAGCAAGAAGTGCATCTTCTGGAATTTGTTGTTCGGTCTCCCTAGTAGATTGCTCGCCACATGGATATTTTGGCAAGGGGCTTATAATTGCTGCAATCATGTGAAAATGTTACATTAATTTATTAACTTTTTTTATAATTAGAAGTATTTCATTTAAAAAACATTACAAATGCATTTTTTACCTAGCATGGGCACATCATGTTTTTCATTATCTTGTCCAGGCTCAACCTATTCAGTGTGACCATTTGTATGCTCCACAGTTGAAATATGGATAAGTACAATTAACGTTCACGATCTACAATTATCTATACAAAACAATAGCATATTAACAAATTAATTACCAAGAATTGAAGAATGATCTTATACTAGTTCTTGTACATCATCAACATTAACGGGATCAATGCTTTCCTTCTCAAAACAGAATAAACATTTTATGTAAATTGTTTATAATGAATAGATTGCATGACAATTAATAAATTTTCATTAAAATATATATATTTTTATATACCTATGCACCAGATGGATCACCAGAAGACCATGTATGCCCAGAAAAGATTTTTCAGTGTTCAATAATAGCTTCAAAGCAGTGTTGGAATCCAAGCTTCAAGTATTCCTGAGTGGGCACTTCTTTGAATCGGATGGCCTGCATATTTGCATAATGTCATTAATTTTACATTTTGCACTGGAATAAAATGAAAATAATTTTCTATTTATTATTTGGATGCAATATTGGGTATTCGATACTTACAAATCGTGCCACCAAATTCGAATAACCACCAGGCCCAAGCTTGTGTTGACCAATTTTATCCAATCTTTCCTTTGTGGTATTTTATGTGTTTGACAACCTAATCAAGTGTTGAATTACATTAATCGATGTTCCAAATTTGCTATAAAAATTAATAATAATAAGGCTTACAATTACATTGTGGAATGTATGGCATACCTCCCTGTGCCTGGTGGTATATTTCTTGCTTTACTCAGAGCCCTCTCTTTTCCATCTTCCACTAGGACTTTCCACTCCCTTGATGGAATCATTGGAGGGCTCTCATACCTCGGGTTCTTTTCTAGGTGAACCCTATATTGGTCTTGGATAATATTCATATGTTGTCTATCCTTCTTTGGGACCTTTGATGTATCGAAGGTATCTTTTCCGAATAGGCCAACCAACTGATTAGTCAGCTCATCCTTTAAATATATTTTCTCTCTGTCCCACCTTGTGCGGATGGTGGGCCCGAAGATCTCCAAGTTCAAATCATTTAAATTTTTATAAAATACGTCATTTCCTGCAAAACAATCATGCTATCATTAGTTTAAAAAAACATTTTTATCGGTATATTAGAAACAAATTTAAAAAAAACTAAATTGAACAATCTATAATTACATGGAATATTCTCTATCTTTATTGGAACGAGTTCCTCATTCACAAAAAATGTTGTCACTATTGAACCCGTGCTAGTGACACGGGAAGATCTAAGAAATGCTGCTTCAACATTAGCATTAGTATCATACCCTGCCTCCACCCCTTCTTCTGCACGATATGTTGTGCGTCGGTCGACATCAGTTTCACCCTCTGCTGGCCTCGGGGGTGTCACAGAACGTGTTGCTGACTGTTCAATCGACAACATGGGTGCAGTATGTGGTGTACGTGGAGTGGTTTTCTCACTCGGCCCAACACCTCCTTCATTACGAGTGTGTGGTTGCAGAATTACCTTTAAATACAAACCATTCAGTTATAAGTTCACTATAACGTAAAATTAAAAATTCAAAATTTCTAAATGAATTCATATTATGATTCTGCAACTTACTTTCAAGGCCTGAGATCTCAGGATCAACACTTGAAACTTTTCTTTGATCTCATCTGTCTGCAGAATTATGAACGCCAAACGAAGCATATCTGTGTGAATTTTCTTCAAGGTCTTCTCTAGCACCTTCACCAGATCTATAGAAGAACCAATGTCAGCATCATTCAACAACTCATTGAAATAAAAATATAATGGCTACTGTGTTGTTGTTTCATAAACCAAATCATTTTTCTGTCACAAAAATATATAAAACATTGCTTAATTGTTAAAGTAATAGTCTGAGCAAAAAATTATATTATCAAAAAATATCTATCATGATAGATTCCTAGAATTACATCTAGGTTTACCTTATGCCTATACGATGGTGTGTTCTAATAAAAAACTAGGGACTTTCCCTGATCATCCACATGCAAAAGGGTAGACAACATTATCATAATGAGTGCAAATATAAAAATGAAAAAATACATAACAAAATAAACATTATGCTACATTTATATATGTGTACAATTTTGAAGTATTTAAAGTGTATAATTACATTTAGGTTTACCTGTTTCCCCGAGGCTACAGTTGTCTGATCAATAGACCATGTAATTATGACGATGCAATTCTATATATCCTCTCATTCACACAAAAATAATTGTTGACTTGAGGAAGATCCCTAGGTACCCATTGTTTCACTATAATTTTGTGCCTTAAGGGCACCTCAATGTCTCATATTCTCTCATCATCATAGTAACATGACCCCCCTCCCGCATGAAAAAATTCCATGCATTTATTGAATTTTCCTCTGATATTCTGACATCTAGTTGATCTAGCCCTTGTAGACCTACTAGATGTCTCACTTCCTCTATCCTTCCTAAACTCCCCTCATTCAAGGAATACAAGTCTGACAAATACCTATTTGGTTCTACCTACATCGTGGTCGAAAAAAACTTGGCAAATAAGAGAAAAATACCAGCAAAAACTTGGATAGACTTATAAGCATGACATAATAGTGATATCATTATCTTGAATAATATCAATAATTTTGTAGTATAACAGTTCATCAAATAGTCCTTTAACAAAAGATAGATATCAAGTGGTTCCATAGCTAATGCTTCATCCAATTTATCTCAAAATACAAACTACGTTTTGGACAAAATTTGTAGGTGTATCTTTTCAAATTTATTTTGTTTCCTCACAAAAAATATTTAAGGCCTAGTTTACAGATATGAATATATATAATAAAATAATTTGCTAATATTTTGTAACTGTTTTTATAAGAAAAATAGGTGTTCCTTGATATTCAATATTGAATCAAAGGTAACTTGTACATAGAGCTGAAAATAATTCATTCCATACGCGAGTGGAGATAAGTATCAACAAATTTCTCAAGGGAAGGGATGGAACCCACAATACCAAGATGACTGAAGTAGAAATACCACAGGGAGAACATAAGGATCCCAAACAGCTTATCCAAGGAGGCATCAAGGGTGGAGAAAACACACCTCCATGGGATGAAAAAAAAATATATCCCTAGCTAAAACAAGAAAGATGCTAATGTATCCCATAATTGAAAGAACCATAAAAGGCTATGCCACATAAATCAAAAAAATATTAAAAAAATTGTATCATTCCTTCCTCCTTCCTCAATGATTTCTCCTTCTAAAGATTACGAGAAGGAGAGGAGGCCAACCTTCATATTCAATGCTTCCGTGGATAAATGATCAACACTCATAATGTGCTCCCTATAGAAATTCCTAAATTCATATAACCCAGGTGTTGCAGCTGCAACATTTTCCCAAACTTCAAAAAAAATTGGGACCATCCTTTTATTTCATTTTTGCTCAGCTCTTTGGTTTTGCTTGATGTTTGTTCAAGGAATATTTTTATGCCAATGTTGTTTTATGGCTTGCATTGATTTTTTTCCCTGCCATCGAAAGCATTCGAGACTATGAGTCGAAAACGCAGTTAACTACACGCCCGCCGTTGTGGAGAAGTAACAAGAAGTCGGGTCCGATCTAGAGGTTACTAGCCTTCGACATGCTTCATTTGTTTTTTCTTAATTGGTGGCTTTGTTGGAATACTGTCGGAATGTGTTGTCTCTACAGTTTCTGATGTTGCGGATGATGCATTGCGAAGTCCCCTAACGGTTGTATTAACCTCTTCCAATCTCACCGTTTTGATTCACAAGTCGTTAGTCTTTTCCACTTTCGCCGTTGCGGCTCTAGAAAGCACTGATATTCTGATATAGTTTGATTTATGTTGTCCTCTTGGTCGATATTTTTCTCTTAAGTCATGTTTATTTTACCTCCAATTTTGATTGGTCTGCGGAACTCGATCTCTTTATGGTTTCTGTTGTTGTGGTTTTTCAACCAACTATTGGTTCGAGGCCTTATTTTGGTGAACTCCGATGCGAAGTTTATTTCTCTTTCCGATGTCACTACGGATCTCATAGCCATTTCATCATCTGCCGTTGCAGAGATGCTGTTGATAGGATCGCCGATCCCGTAGTCGTTTTGCCGCCCGATGGTCTTATTTTTCCGGCCGATTATTTGTTGACCGGGACGTATATATTGGGGGTTGGGGTTTATTATTTTCTATTGCTATTTTTGTGAATTTTTCCATGCTTTTGTTCTCATTTCGAGCAGAACATCGTACTCGCTGTCGGTACCTCATTCCTAGGTGGCTACGTCGTGGAGGTTCGCATATTTTTCTCGCCAGTCGCACATCGCATTTCCAGGTAGGACTTTATTCCCGTTCTACCTTTTCCGTTCGAATGGTTGATATGAGTTTGTTTCCCTTGGTTAATTCCCCCCTCTGCAGTTAAGGGATACCTAGTTTTACATTTTAGCGCTTATGTATAGTCTATGTAGACGGTAGGGCTGTCCGGTGGGGTTTTTTTGGTTTTCTTAATGATTGAATTCGCAGCCGTTATGAGTTTGCGACCCGCACCCGACTGCTTGGGAAACCGGTGCAGATGGGTGTTACACTATCTGTACCAATTTCTCCCAGTATGTGTATGGCCGTCTAGAGAGGATATTCCCCTATTACTTGCAGGAGGAGGGCATTTTCTTCTTTATCTCAAAGATTCTGAGGTTTTGGTTCCCCGGTCTTTGGGTCGCTTGTATTTCTTGTGGACTAGGGTCGCGGTTTTGAAGTTATGCCCCACTTATGATGAGATTGTTGATGGGATGATTTAATTCATAGCGCCGAGAGGGTGATTTGAGACTGTTTTCTCCTTGACAGGGGGAGGGGGATTTTCTTAATTTTAGAAAGGCCATGATATTATGAGTTGATTATGAAAATTTTAGTCATGGGATGGTTTTAGCTCTTTGGCAGATTGGTTTTGTGTAGGAACACTTGGTATTGGAATATTGTTTGTTTATTTTTCATAGCTGTAATCATGATTAGCCTAAACGAGGTAAATGCTCATGCAGTTTGTATCCATTCTTTAAATATTATTTAGGAATGGCTCAACAGAACCTAAAGGATTTTGTGTATGACAGGGAAATCCTTCCAAATTCGAGATGTCTAAAAGGAAGAAGAAGAAGGCTCCTATAGTGGAGGAGGAGCCCGATGTTGAAATTGTCACCATGGTTGAATACACTTTTGAAGACACCAGATGCATAGTGGGTATGGAACCTAAATATAAATGGGGGGAGATCTACAGACTGATAACACATCGGGAGGTACCTAATACAGGTTTCGAGGAAGAAACTATATATGCAAATATAGAGAGGTCTGTTTTGATGAGGGTTGCTACCAGACCTGAGATTTTCCCATGCTCAGAGGTGATTGGATGGATTCTGCCCAGGGCAGATGTAACTACCATGATTTTGGTAAACATTGACAAACATGGTTATGCTGCTTATAGCCTTGGTTACGTATCATTGGCCTACCACTTTCTGGAAGCACAGGTGTACTTGACGGAAAACTGGCTAAAGAAAATTAATCTGGACCTAGTTGGGACACTGAAAAGAATGTTGATACCGGGAAATATTTTTAGAACTAGGCCATTAGGGGAATATGATACCGCCACCTTAAGGAACCCCTATAGATTCATTGCCTTAATGTCGAACAGGATTTTCAGGAGAGCCCACGGTAAAATATTTAAGTTGGGGTGGGTGCCTATCATCTTCTATGTTGCAACCCAAGGTACTGTTTTTAACTAGGCAAAAATCGTATCCAACACCCTCTCGAATTACATTGCTTCGGGATTAGGAGGGGTGTCCCAAAAGAAATCAGAGTTCTACATGAGCTCTATACTGATTGATTACATACTTTGCAACCAACCTTTCCCAAACCTGAGGTGTATCTGGGACCGAGAGAGAACACCAGTCTACTCATCCTACAAGCCATTGTGGGCACATAAGTACCACAGTCACTATAGAGAAGTGTGTGAACACTTCATTATGCCATTATATACATTGATTTTCTTAAAAGAATAAAACTGCATATCAGAGGAAGCATTGCAGGTTATTAAAGAATATGCGGATTACTACTTAACGGAGGATGGACTTTATATCAGAATGTATGGATGCTCCAGAGCACCTTCACTACTGCCAAAATATGCCACTAACTATGTGGTACACAAAGAGGCAGTTAGGCAGGTCTTCTTAGATGGCATAGGGAGTTTTTTATTTGAACATAAAAAGGCAACTTATCCTCCCTCACCATTCAAGTTGGGAAGCTATAAGTTCACAAGAGTCAAGAAAGTCATTGAATTTATAGAAGAATTGGAGAAATTCCATTTTGGGGAAATAAATTTCCACAGGAACGATTCCCGGAATAAACTGGCAGAGCACTGCAAGGAGTGAAATGTACATTTTGAGTACACAAGCCACTGGGATAAATATGAATCCATTTTCCGAAGTGCTAAAAACATAACTACCTTAATAATAAGATTTAAAAAGAAAATCACTACCAAAGGTAGGCAAGGACAAGATGAATAGAAAAGGGCAGAGGAAGAAGAGGCTAGGAAAAGGGATGGAGATTGTAGGAGACTAGCATAGGAAGCCAAAAGCTATCTCAAGGGTGAGGAGGAAGAAAAGAGAAAAGCTGAACAAGAAGCATCTAGAAAGGCATAAGAAGCTTCCCGGAGTGAAGAAGAGGAAAAGAAAAGGAAAATGGACGAGGAACTGACGAAGCAGGAAGCAGAAAGATTAAAACTGACAAGGTCTGTGACAGAGCAATCGACTTTTGATCCTATAGACATTCAGGCTCAGGACCTAGGTGATCCTGATGTTCGAGATCATAAGGCAGCTGCTAGCAACACACCAGGATAGGCTATTGTTCCTACCCTAATAATAATCCCTTTCAAGCAGAAGAAGGGGGAAGAGGTTCCAGAATTCAAAACTATCTTTTACGACAGGGAAACAAAAAGAATTGTGAAGAGGACCAAGAGGAAGGTTGAGACTGGGGGGCAGTCAGGTAAAATGATAAATGACACAACCGTAGTATATGGGACAGACAAGGACCCCAGGTTCACTATCGGAGCTAGGGCAGCATTGATCCATGCTTCTGAGGGCAATGTGGATTGGATAATGACTGATCTTGAACAGTCAAATAAATCTATTGCCCAACTAAAAGATACCCTAAGAAGGGAGAGAGAGGAAATTAGCAGATTGAAAAGAAAGTTTGAAGACATGCAACATGAAATAAAGTCTTCAAAAGCAAAGCTCCAATTCCTCCAAGTAGAAAAGAGATCTCTGGAGGCTGCCCAAGGAAGTCTGGAGAAATTGCAGCAGGAATGTCAATGGTTAAGGATAGAAAAGGATGAGTTGAAGATGGTATGTGAAAGTCTTCACACAAAAAAGGATCAACTGCTAGGCAAGATAGGGGAGTTGGGGTTACAGAAATCTACCTTGGAGGAGTCTGAGAGGAAATCACAGGGGCATACTGTAGAGCTTACAGAACAGGTTACTTCATTAATAGCAGCTCTAGAAGAGGCCAGGGAACAACAGGTCAACCTTGTGCCTTTCAAGGAGCATGTTCTAGCACAAAGGAGCAAGATGCACCAGCTGCAAGTAGCCATAGAAGAAGAGAGGTGCATGATCTTGCAGGTAGACAATAGACTGGAAGAAATTTTGGAAACCTCTTTATATTTTGTAGATAGACCACATGACATCTCAGAAGTCCTGATGGGAAGAATGGTAAGATTAGAGGCCAATGAGGAAATCCCCACTGAATTGCCAGCAAAAGATCAACATGGCCTGAGACAAGACTATGATTTATTGGAATTTGCCATAAACATAGCCGAAGAATTCAAGAAGGATGTCAAGAATACAAAGGGAGCTTGTGCAGAGTTCTGCAGGAGACTTTTGATTACTTATAATCATTGCCAGGTTGATGCTAAACAGAGAATGGACACCTTTCCAGACCACAACTTGTTTTTGGAGATGTTGCAAAGAAGATATCAGAAATATGAACAAAGGATTCATCACATCAAGGCCCTATATGAGCATACCCTGAGAAATGAGGTAGCTCACTCTATGGTTAGTGTACATTTGCTAGAGGATCAACTTTTCCTGAGCTCAGCCAGGAACGAAGTAATAAGAAATCAGGCCAGTAAATTTGAAATCAATATTCATTTTTAAGAACCTTTCGAGTTCGAAAACATTGCCTCAAAAGCTTCAGCATGGAAGAAGTTCTTGAATAGTCAAGAGGGACCCTCCTCATAAGCACTTTATTTGTTTGTTGTATTGTAATATATTGTAAATTCTATAAGAAAATAATAAAAGAAAAGTGTGGGAGGTGAAGCATTGGGGAAGCCAAAGAGTCATTTGTGGGCAGCTCAACAGTTTTGCTCTTTTGTATAAATATAGAAAAATTAGATAGGAGGGGGGATTTTTCCTAGAGAAATGTGTGAACCACTTGTTGTAAGAGGAACTACTTCGTTTTGCAATAATAAATTACAATTTTTTGCCTGCTGGAGAAAGTTCTATGTCGAATGTTCAAATGTGATGAAATAAACAATGTTGAAGGGGAACTATTTCGTTTTCAGTTGTGTTTCATTAACTGTGAGATCGTTCTAAATTTCTGAACCTATGTTCTTACATGAATGTTCTCTGGTTTATTCCGTGATAATTTCCACTATGAGTAATGAATTTTTTAACAGTTGACGAGCTATCTTGCCGTGTATATATTTATCCATGTTTATGTGTTTTGATTCTAAGAACAACTGTCTGTGATTTATCTTACCATATGAACAGTATTACATTACTCATGAATTGATTATCTTGCTCCCTAGGGACAGCTTAGTTAGTGTTTTTTTTCTAGTTGTGTGTGATTTATATGCGAGAGAGTCTAAGACGAGAGGTAAGAACCTGTGCATCACATTGTGACCACTCCTCGCATTCTTTATCAATCTGCATCTTAGATAGGCACTTGCATATCATACTTAAAGTCAAAAATACAAAAATATATATGGTGGACCGGGCCGCAACAGGTAAAACCCTTTGTTTTTGTTACTTGACCTATGGTAGCCAGACCACAAACCGAATGGATTCCCTACACCAAAGAGTCACGGGCTAGTTGGGAATGTTGACTGGGGAGAATCCCTTGCTGTTGTTGCTTGTGAATTTCCAGGCCTCAACAATTTTTGCTGCTAGAAGGAAAGCCACTAGTGCATGGCTGGCTGGGGAAATCCATTACCTCGAAATAAATCCACCAGTGATGGTTTTGAAAGCAGTTTATTTCCTGATCCAACTACTAAAGAGAATAGAGAACATTTGTTTACTGTGGACAACCAAGTAGTAAATTATATGAGAAGACACACATGGGCCTATGTAAAGAGTATTGGAGAATTACCCATTATCCCTGATTTACCCCGAAGAGAGTACAAGAAGAAAGATCGTCCCATCTTGGAAGATTCAGTTTTGGTTGGAGATTTGGAAGAGTTAGTAGAAGTATCATTACAGGAAGTTGTTCAACCTTTGAATCAAGTAGGCCCAAACACTCCTTGTTGTTCTCCTGTGCATACTCCCATTTCTTCACCTCCCCACTCTCCACCCAGACTCATGGCAGGTGTAAAGGCAAATCAGCCACTTAACCCACCAAATCCACCACCGGCTTGGAAAGCCAGATCACCCTTGAACTTAACACCTCCATTGCATGATTTACCTCAAGCTTTCGAGAAGATGCTGCCTAATTTTGACCCAAATGAGAAGGTTGTAGTAGATGACCATTTGTAAAGTTTATATTTGGAAATAGAAGGATTAAGGGCTGGGGAACATGAGGATGTAGTTTGTAGACTTTTTCCACACACCCTTAAAGGAGCAGCAACATCATGGTACTTTGGTTTTCCTGCAAACTCTATCCCAAACTGGGATACCTTTGAAAGGATTTTCAGAAGTAAGTATGCAGCCCAAAAGATGCATGCAACACTAATGAAAGGTTTAGGTGCTTTAAAAAAAGAAAGGAAAGAGAAGGTACACAATTTCACTCAAATATTTTCTCCCTACCTTAAGAACTTCTCTGCAACTAATAAGCCCTCGGACAAAGTTCTGATTGAGTATTATACCTCAACTTTAGGTCCTGACTTGGCTATGTTTGCAAAATCCCAAGTTAAGCCTATGTTATCAGAGACTTACAAAGAAGAAGAAAGAGTAGAGGCTGAAAAGGAAAGTATAGAAGATTATCCTGAGCAGTTTGGAGAAAAAACTTTTGGCAAGAGAGCCTTATTGCTATCTAAACCTAAAGAGGAGCAATCACATGATTTTGAAGGGATGTTAAAAATGATGCAAAAGCTATCCAACAGAATAATAGATCTGGAGAAAGAAAAGGAGGCTCAGAAAGCATATAAGCCTTATTACAAAAAAAGAGAGGATAACAACCAACCCAAACCTCCTCCATACGGTTCAACATCGATGAATTTAACAGAGGTGGGGATGGATAATTTTTGCACTTTTCACCAACAACCCCATTCTGAAAAGAATTGTCCTCAATGGATAAATTCAATGACATTGGTGATGAATTAGCTGTTGGATTCCAAATTAACCAAGGACAGTGATGAGGAGGAAAAGGGTAGTAAGATCACAGAAAAACAGGAGAATGATAACATGTTTTTATGGGATTGTGTCTTGCTTTTTTATATGGAAAGAAGTACTATGAAACCTGAGAGTATACCAGAAATTCAAATGACAACAAAAGGCCTGGATTTGGTAAATAAAGACCGTCAATGATCACAAATATTAAGAAGTTGCAAGAGAATGTCAGGAAACAACCAAAGAACAATGTTGATGGCAAAGTACCGGAAATTACCATTATCAGCCAAGATCCGAAGCAAATCAACAAGCCTGTTAAACCTATAGAAGACCAAGTAGGTGTTAATAAAGAAAATACTAAAAGTCCTGAAGAACCAGAGGAAGAGATACCCACCGAAAACCAACCTGTGGAGGAAGATGTCGAATCAATTGGGGAAGGGAAAACCAGGTTTAAAACCCCACCTTTCCTTTTGACTTTGGAAATTCTGAACCATAAGGTGCATAATTGTTTGGTAGATTCTGGATCATCAGTGAATGTTATGCCACTCGCAATATGCAAAAAATTAATGGGCAGCCAAAACCTACTGCTTAGGAAGTTACTCAATTAGACAGAACTAGTGTCAAAGTAGTTGGGGAAATGGAAAATGTTCTCATTCGTTTATCTGCAAATGAAAAGATATGTCAATTTATTGATATCGTGGTGGAAGACATACCAGATGGTTATGGACTTATTCTGAACCGAGACTGATCCGAAAGGTTAAAGGGGTATTTTTCTTCGGATTGGTCACATTTATGGTTTCCTCATAAAGGGGTCCCAAACCGGATCAAAATTTTAAGGGAACCTTACATGAAGCACACTATCAGTAAGTTGGAAGAAGGGAAAGAATCAGCAAATTCTGTTTTGGGGAATTATCTAACGGAGCTTGAACTAAGATATCATGCATTAGAATAATCCAACATTATGACTGACACTCAGCCTAACCTCCTTCAATGTTCACGGGATGATGGGATATATTGTAAATTGGTAGACGTAGTTTCGGTTTCAAAAATAGCAGAATTAGATAATGGCTAGTTATTTCACATCTGCAATCAAGCCTAGCCCCTTGACTCATAAGTTGATAGATTTTTAGGGGTGGGAACATAACTGATCAGGTAGTGGTTGGTTCTCAATTTTTCCTTTGACTTTTGATTTGATGAACTTGTACATAAATAATTTGATGCAGTTTTCACTTTGATTTACAGCTGTTGTTTCTAGTTATTTTGGTTTGTTTTTGAATAAAAGAGGCAACTTTTGGTTGCATGGAAAGCATCAGGGTTCTCGATTAACTAAAATCTTTGGGATAAGACTGTGCATTTTGTTTGAAATGATAGAATTTCTTCTAGTCAGTAGTTTTTCTAAATGGCTATCCACTCATTGAAGTCCTGCTTAACCCCTGAAAATAACTCAGAATTAAAAGGTCTAGAATACTATTTCGAGGCTCCATCCATTTCACATCTAAGACATCCTATGGGCTGATAGAAAAGGACCCATAGAAAGGAAGCAAGGTAAACAATTTATTATATATAAATGATCCCATGCCATGATTTTAAAATCCTAAAGGCCGTTAAGAGTCAAAACTCCTAAAAGAAGCAATACATATCAAAACAAAGTATCAAAAACATGAATATCAATATGCCAAAAGTTCTTCTCCATCCATGAGCTGAAAAGTAAATACATATCTCACACAAAAGGACACTATGGATAGAAGAGCCTGAATAAAATTTAGAGAGAAAGGCATATGGAGGACTCAAAAGAACAAAAGTTCAAAAGGTACAAAAGTGCAATTGGCATGGAAATGAGGAACAAATGAATAGTTCTGTTTACCATATGTTACGATCCTATGGTGTCTAAGCTAGAAACTACCCAAACACAGAGGTAAAATAAAACTCACCTACTAAGCCTCAAAAAAGTTATCCAGACTTTGAATATTTTGGTGTTCCCATTTCCAAAGTATGGGCTGTCATCAATGATTTAAATGCATGTGTTTGCCATTTTAGGAATACAAGAATCTAGAAGAATTCAACTTATGAGTTAAATGATTAAACGGTCTTTTACTGGGGAAAAGTTGATTTAGAAATATGGGGTTCACTAGGTAGTCGCCAATTGTTGCAGCTGCAACATTTTCCTAAAATTCAAATATTTTTGGGACCCTCCTTTTATTTCGTTTTTGCTCAGCTCTTTGGTTTTGCTTGATGTTTGTTCAAGGAATATTTTTATGCCAGTGCTATTTTACGACTTGCATTGATTTTTTCCTTGGCGTCGAAAGCGTTTGAGACTATGAGTTGGAAACGCAGTTAACTTCGCACCTGCCATTGCACAGAAGTAAGAAAAAGTCGGGTTCGATCCAGAGGTTACTAGCCTTCGACGTGCTTCATTTGTTTTTTCTTAATCCGTGGCTTTGTTGGAATACCGTCGAAACGTGTTGTCTCTACGGTTTCCACCATTGTGGATGATGCATTGCAAAGTCCCCCAATGGTTGTATTAACCTCTTTCGATCCCGCCGTTTTGATTCGCAAGTCCTTAGTCTTTTCAACTTTCGCCATTGCGGCTCTAGAAAGCACTGCTATTTTGATATAGTTTGATTTATGTTGTCCACTTAGTCGATATTTTTTGCTTAAGTCATGTTTATTTTACCTCTGATTTTGATTGGTCTGCAGAACTCGGTGTCTTTATGGTTTCCGCTGTTACGGTTTTTCAACCAACTATTGGTCTGAGGCCTTAGTTTGGTGAACTTCGATGCAAAGTTTATTTCTCTTGCCGATGTCACTGTGGATCTCATAGCCATTTCATCATCCACCATTGTGGAGAAGCTGCTATTAGGATCACTAATCCCGTAGTCGTTTTGCCGCTCAATGGTCTTATTTTTCTCGTCGATTATTTGTTGACCGGGATGTATATATTGGGGGTTGGGTTTTATTATTTTTTGTTGTTGTTTTTGTGAATTTTTCCATGCTGTTGTTATCGTTTTGAGTAGAACATCTTATTCGCTGTTGGTACCTCGTTCCTAGGTGGCTTTGCCGTGGACGTTCGCGGATGTTTCTCGCTAGTCGCACACCGCATTGCCGGGTAGGCCTTTATTCCCGTTCTACCTTTTCTGTTCAAATTTTTGAGCTGAGTTTGTCGCCCTTGGTTAATTCCCCCCTCTGCAGTTAATGGATACCTAGTTTTACATTTTAAAGCTTATATATAGTCTATGTAGATGGTAGGTCTGTCCGGTGGGGGGTTTTTGGTTTGGTTAATGATTGAATTTGCAACCATTATGAGTTTTCAACCTGCACCCAACTGCGTGGGAAACCGGTGCAGACGGGCATTATGTTTTCTGCACCAGTTTCTCCCAGTCTGTGTATGGCCGTCCGGGGTGGGTAGTCCCCTATTAGTTGCAAGAGGAGGGCATTTTCTTGTTTATCTCGAAGATTTTGAGGTTTTGGTTCCCTGGTCTTTGGGTTGCTCTCATTTCTTGTGGACTAGGGTCGCGGTTTTGAAGTTACGCCCTGCTTAGTATGAGATTGTTAATGGCATGATTTAGTTCATAGTGCCGAGAGGGTGATTTGAGACTGTTTTCTCCTTGATGGGGGGTGGGGTATTTTCTTCATTTTAGAAAGGCCATGATATTATGAGTTGATTATGCAAATTTTAGTCATGGGCTGGTTTTAGCTCTTTGGAAGATTGGTTTTGTGCAGGAACACTTGGTATTTGAATATTGTTTGTTTATTTTTCATGGTTGTAATCATGATTAGCCTAAACAAGGTAAATGCTCATGCAGTTTGTATCCATTCTTTAAATATTATTTAGGAATGGCTCAATAGAACCTAAATGATTTTGTGTATGACATGGAAATCCTTCCAAATTTGAGATGTCTAAAAGGCAGAAGAAGAAGGCTCCTATAGTGGAGGAGGAGCCCAATGTTGAAATTGTCACCATGGTTGAATACACTTACAAAGACACCAGATGCATAGTGGGTGTGGAACCTGAATATAAATGGGGGGATATCTACAGACTGATAACACATCAGGAGGTACCTAATACAGGTTTCAAGGAAGAAACTATATATGCAAATATAGAGAGATCTGCTTTGATGAGGGTTGCTACTAGACCTGAGCTTTTCCCGTGCTCAGAGGTGATTGGATGGATTCTTCCCAGGGCAGATGTAACTACCTGTGGCACCCCAACAACTCCCCTTCATTGTTTAAATAAAGAGGCCCCATTTATAATATTTTGATTTTACTTTTCTCCCATCTTATCTTGATCTTGTAGGTGATTACATGGTCTTCTCACTCTTGATGATTCCTTTCTTTGACTTGGATTTTATGGAAGATAATGAAATAGGTTTATGTTTTCTCAATTGTTTGGCTTTAAGTTCTTCATAGTTGATGCTTATGATGTTTTTTTATGCGATAATAGCTTTGTGACTTTATGTTGGAGCAAATAGTCAAAATTCATAATTTTTTGTTTTTTTCATTTTATTACATCATTTGGTTAATTGCTTTGCCGATGAGTTATCGTTTTGTCATTTCAATCTCTGGGTCTCCTAGTTGCTAATCACACACTCTCATTGGACCATAGTCAAGTTAATTGTATATAATTCAATTATCTTGATCTTACAACCGCAGTGTGAAAATTGGCCTTATTTCATCATAATAGTTTTTCGGTTGGTCAAAATATTTTAATTAAAAGATCAAATTAAAAGTCTCAATCTTCCTCTTACTAGAGTACATATTAAAAATGGGATTGAGCTCTTGGTTTCAATTTCAAGTGATTTATCTAACTCTACACACCTTATAAATTTAAATATACATTATGTGTCTTGGAATATGATCATATTATAAAGTGTGTATGGAATTTGATAAGAAAGAAGCCAACTTTTATTCAACTTTGCACATGACACTTTGGAAATTGAGAAATGATTTTTAGTTTTATTTTTATTTTATCATTTTAACTGAAATTATTTCTTTGGAAAGCAAACACATCTCTGGATTTTACTTATGGTAGTAATATTGGAATCCATGTGTAGATTTTCTTATTTTTTTTTATCATATAGATTCCAAATCTAATTTGTGAGGTGTAAGTTAACTAAAGTACCATTATATTTTATTTTGTAATAAATTTTACATGGAATTGCATAGTATATTATAAAGTAACTTTGGTCCCAAATACATGGATTTTCATGTGAAAGTAATCTGTCGAGCTTGCAGATACCAGAGATCGTGTACATTAATTCACCACTATACAAATTTTTAAGATCATTTCTTATCTTACACCAAGAATTGCTACTCTAACATGTGAGGAATGCTTCCACGATCGCTAGCCAAGCAGAAGAAATGAATGCCACATGGAAAAATATTCTAACAAATCGTCAAATTGTTGAAGGATAAATGATGTAAAGTGCTGGAAGACCGAAAGTCATTTAAAATCCATGCAATTATTTTATTATAATTGCTATGTTGTTGAAACAACCATTTCATATTCTACGGAGATCCTAGTAAAGAGTTAACGCACCATCATTTTATCGATTAACTAGGCTATAATTTCTATGCCATAAATTTAATGAGAAGGCGTTATCCCCACAAAATAATCGAAACAATTTGAAACGGTTTGTAGATATAAAGACAGAGACTACCCACGTTGAGTTTGTTGTTGCTAATATCCGGTTTAATCTCAATTTGTAGATTTTAACACAATCAAATGATATCATATCAATGAGCCATGTTCGGAACAATTAATCAATCCGCATTGAACTGGAACACATTGATTCCATCAAAACTCAACATAAAGAACTTTGAGAACATTTCAATAAAATGAGGATTAGAAATTACCAAACTGATCAAGGGAGAAGATTCTTGTTATCTTACCATTTATCTTTATGTTTTAGTCGAGTTTTTCCTGTGTAGATTATGTTTAATATATATGTATATTTTAATGTGTAGGTTTATTGATCTAAGGCACGAAGTATTGCAAAAGGAGAGGAAAAGGCCAGAGGTTACGGGCAGCTTACTTCTATTGCCGGATTCCCGTCGTTTTTCAGGAGAGGATTTTTTGCAGTGAAATGCGGGCAAACTAGGACGAAATAACAAAATCCAAAACATGGGTTTTCTCCAAAAGATCCCCATTTACCAGAAAAGTGAGAAATTTGCTGAAAAGAGTGAACGATTTGGGAGATTTTCGGGGTGCTTTGGACACTTTTTTCATAAGTGCGGCCAGCTACGAAATTCAGCTGAGTTTCTATTGGGAATTTATTTATTTAAACAACAAATTTCTGTTTGCAGAGAGAGGAGATAGAGTCTGGAAACACTGCTGCTAGAGAGGGAAAATCGATGGAGATGAAGAACTTTGTTTTCTGAAGACTCTATTATGCTTCTCTGCAGGGGGAGCGGAGGTAGCGCTAAACAGGGCTAGAGAAGTTTTCTTCTTGTAAGTTCTGTAATTTTCCTATATTCTAGGGTTTTTGAAACCCAGAGAAATGGAAACGCTTGGTCCCTGGACAGAGGATTGAAGAAAAACATACTTGAAATATATTTTGTTGCTGGTTTTGTTTCATTACTGAAGTTGGATCTATGGATATGGGATGCAACCAGAAATCTCCAGGTTGATATCATGATTGGTATTGTTTTGGATATACTCTATATTTCAGTAAATTATCTTCTATATTAATATTAATACAGTATGCTTTGTTATACTTGTGTTTAATTACAATTTTCACTTTGTCAGCTCAATAGTGCATTTGAATTAATATATCATTGTGACTAAATTTATTAGTATTTTTACTATAAATTTAAGCTATAAGGATATACATTTCTATCTGTAAAAATATCATTTGTATTTTTATAGTGATTTTATAATAGACATCATCTTTGATTCAAATAGCTATGTTGATCATTAGTTATTAATTAATTTCAGAAAATTGAAATAATTGTTTATTTTCAGTTTCTCTGTTAAGTTGTTTTATAACAGAATGATTTATTATGTATGACTTAAATATTTCTATTTAGATCATACACTTTATCTTTCTATTCATCATCTGTTAATTAATAATTAATATAGTATTTAGAAACGCTCTTAGCTGAGATAGGATAGAAAGGATAGTTAAGATAGTTCAGATTAAGTTTTATTTTAGTATATTTCAGCTAGCAATTGTTAAATTGATTTGTATAATTTTTAGCATAATTTTAACAGTCTTTCTATTCAGAAAAAAACTCTTCAACAATTGGAGTCTTTCCTTAAGAAAGCAATTATAAGACAATTTAGATAGTTAAAACTAATTATAGAATTCATTTAGGTAGAAATAACATTAGGATAGAATAGATTTTGCTGATTTTAATTTCTCCTTACGAGAAAAATCAGCTGGTTGCAAGACCATAACCTGCCAGGTTTTGCTATTCCAAACACACCGGACGTTGCTTTAAGCTAATTGTGTGGGCATAACCTCCTTGTTGGCCTAGGTTAGAAAATCATGCCAACAAATGGCGCTAGAAGGAGGGCCGGAAAGTAAGCCCTTTTGAGCTATTTCTTTTAAATTTTTATCTATTTTAAAAATGGATCCTATTACTATTTTAGAACATGCTTTCAGCATGTCTGGGCCTGCTAGAGGTATTTCTGAAAATGCAGTAAATCTCTTGCAAAGGTTAAGTTTTGATGGAGAAGGTAAAATTACTGCTTTGAAACATCTCACTGAATTTATAGATATTTGTAACCATTATCATATAGTGTATGAGAGTAAGATTTGTAGGCTTTTTACTGTCACTTTCAAAAGAAGAATTCAAGGTTGGTTCGAAATGTTACCTGCAAAATCCATTCATTCATGGAAACATTTCATGGAGTTATTCATTGATGCACATGAGGATTATAATTATCAAGCATTGAGGTATGAGATTGTAAATCTTCGCAAACAAGAAGGTGAATCTACTAGTACTTTCTTTTCAAGATTTATGTCAATGCATTTTAGATTCCATGAGAAAGATACACTTTCTGCAGAAGAAATAATAGATTTATTTTTATTTCTTGATTCTCCTTCAACTTTATATGATCAAACAAATCATGATAAGCTTCAAATTGATGATATGCATGTTGATGGTTGCATCACTTCATCGGTTAATATGGATTCAAGGTCTAATTTTATTGGTCCAAATTCTGACACTAAAATTGTTGAACATCAACAAATCTTAGGATCTTCTAATATACAATTTCAAGAACAAAAGAATTTAAATTTGACACTTACATTAAAAAATATTTCTCTTGTTCAAGCAATTGTAGTCGAAAAGGAATCGATGATTTTAGGATCGAAAACCGAATCTTTGAATGATCGTTGCATAAATCATGATTTTGCATTTTCTTCTTCTCAAATTGAACAAAATTGTCTCATTCCTTTACAAAATATATCAACAAATCAAAATATGGATAATGATTTTCCTCTTGAATCAGTTAATCAAGATTGTCCTTTGCAAACAGAAACATCTAATTTTCAACATTTGGAAAGTTATCATGCTTTATATCCGGATCTATTTACTGATTATAGTTCATGTCCAGATACTAATATACAAACACTATGGTCAGTTCCTATGCAAAGTGATTTGTTGTATAAGAATGAGGAAAGTCTTTCTATTCACGATATTGATGAGAAAAATAAGTTTATAAATATCGCTCATGAATCTCATGCATACGATAATATCGAAGAAGTTAAGTTAGAAGATAAAACCATTTCCTATAATGTTTTAGATTTTGACGATACTAATCTTTTCAATTGTAAATTAAGTGAATCGTCAAAATCTCATGAATTTCAAAGGGAAAGTGCTACCCTAAGGTAATGTCAAGATTTGATTTTCAAATTTATGATGATGATACTTCCTTACAAAATATATCCTCTACGTTAACTTTGCCCGGATCCTTTGATCATAATCTCGACATGCCACTTTTTGATTACTATCCTGATGAACTTGCTATCACACATTCCATTGAATCTTCACGAGTTTTAGATCCCCTCCAATCTTCTTTTTATGATCCATTCTATGCATGGTTGGAAGAGTCATATGTTAAAAGATTTTCATGTCATCTTATTCTTCCTTTTGTAAATATAAGTTCTAATTTAATACTTTCTATTTTTCAGTATGAAGCATTTCAATTCATATTATTAATATTTGATATGTTTTATTTTGCAGGATTACAAATGCTTCAATGGCTTTATTGGCTTTTTGACTTTACTTGATTATGATTGAATATTTGATTTTAGTGTACATAAAATAAGACTAGGAATAAGATAGAGTAGTTTCTTTTATTTTTCTTTACTTCTTAGTTTTGATATCACACATAGTAGTAAATATAAGAATGTATATATTTATTAATCAGCTCAATAGTTTTCTGCTAAGGATAGATTGATCTCTACTTAATTTTGGTCAGGTACACTTGGTTGGATTGACAAGTTAGAAAGCGTTTTGAAGCAAGTGATACACTCGGGAATGCATGAATACGAGTATGGCCTTACATCAGGGGAGTGAATTCTTTATCTTATTTCCATTTCAAAATTTGTATACTTGTTATTTATCTTTTTAAACTTTGAAGTATTGAATTTTGGTATTAATTGTGAGAAATCATAAATTTACAATAATTCAGTAATGATAAATCTATCATTAGGTTATTTTACACGATTGTGGGATGATGTCATTAATTATACACTTTTAGACTATATTTAAATTATTACAGTGACATTCATCAATTTATTTAAAATGTGTAGACTAGCCTTATGATTATTTCTTTTATCATTCAAATTTTGATTTTCTTTTGAAATGAGTTTGTTAAATCAAATCCTTGAAATTTCTAAATCATTCATGCCAATTCCTGATTTTGCTCATAAATATTGTTTTGATGAATATTTCTCTAAATTTTTGTAATCGATCATTTTTCAAAATTAATAATTTAGGCTTTTCTGTGAATACTTGCCATATTTATAATTAAGGAAAAGTCTTATTTTGATATTGTCACAACCACAAATTAAGATAAATATAATTGAGGGTATGGAAAATTGTTTTATAATTTCAGATCAATTAAATCTATGTAAAATATTATTACATGTTGATCTTCAATTTAAAAATTTTCTTTTATTCGATTATGATGCTTAGTGAAGTTGTGACATGAAATTAATAATGATTTACACAAATTAATTTAATCATAAAAGGAAATTAATATTGAGTTTGGTTTCACTTGATTGCTTTTCGTTTTCACTTTTGAGACCTAGATGATTGGATTTCTTATCACCTCAACCTTGTACATATTGACTAGATTTTGAGTTGATATCTTGCTTTTTGAAATAATTAGTTTCTTAGAAGTCTTTTTTATTTCTTTGATTATCTTTGATTTAGAAGATTTTGTTATGATCATTTTCTTTTAGGTTTTTCATTTATTTTTGTTTTTCAAAATAAAGAGTTGTAATCATTACATCTTGCTCACTTTGTAATTATTCTCACAAAACTATACAACTTAGACTTTTCATTTTTCCTTTTGTAAATAATGATGAATAAAAGGATTCGACTTACTCAATCTTCTCATCGATTAATTAAATGAGTCCTGAAAGAATGAAGAAATATTTTAAATAATTGAATGATTCTGCAATATTCAAATATTTTCGAAACTTTACATCAATAATAAGTTTATGATACTTTTTGTGAAAATCACCATTTTGACATACATATTTGTGTCTCCTATTTTCTATTTTATATTGACATTTATTTAAACTTTAAATCTTTATATTGTGGTCAATTTTAATATTAGGAGATTTGTCGTTATTTCTTATGCATGCTATAATTTTGTGATTTTTACGTTATTTTGTATAGCTCATCACATAGGGAGTGATCATATCTTAAAATTTGTTTTTTGAGCTTATTTACCTTGTTCAACTCTCAGTTACAGTTTTGATAAATTTTTCTTTTGGATTTCAATACATACCTTTTGGTTGAATTTTGGATTAGATCGGATTCTATCTTTCTGAGTGTTTTGGTTCAATTAGTGATTGTGTCTTAAAATTGGTTTGGTTGATTGGTTTCAGTAGTAAATTTAATATTTTTTAGCTTTTTTTAATTTTCTTCTTTGTTTTTAAGGGAGCATTGTAGATAAATAATACTTTGATGACACACTGTTGGGTGTTCATATGTTTCTCTACTAATCAACCTGATATCTTTAAGGGAAACCATTGTAAGGATTTTCTTGCCATATCAAATATTCTTACTATGACTGAATCACTCCTAGCCTTGAAAGATTTCTTATGAACTTATCTAATCAGTTAGTTGAACTCACGGTTATTATTTTTGGACTTTATTTTGAGAATGATATCATTAGCTAGGCAAGTTAACTTGTTGGGAAACTTTTCTCTCAGAATATTTACGAATCAATGGCATTAGTCATCTTTAGGCCTTCCATGTTATTATAGGGGTATTATCTGGATTTGTTTCTCATCCATTAGAAAAAATTTAAAACTAAACTAAAATTTGATTGAAGAATAGGAGGTCTCATTACGAGCCAACATAATCATGATCATCAGCCCTGTCAGGGATAACATCATTTTTTATCACTAGGGTGATGGCTCTTGGTCATAAGATCAAGGGACAGGAGGTCTCATCACGAGCCGACTTGTTTATATCTGGCAGTTCTTGTGAATGATGCTATCAATAGCTGGTTACAAAGCCAGGATAGTAGTCTTGAATCAAAGATATAATTTATATATTAAAAAAAAAAAGAGAAAAACAAATTTAATCTTTTAGTTATTTATATTTAATGGATGAGGAACGTATCTATATATCTTCTTAAGGTATGGAGGTCATATATTTATGCTAGTGTTATTCGATTATCCTTATCTGTTGAGAAAGCATTCTTGATAAGGTTTATTTGCTAATATATTTCAAACTCATTCATCTTTACGAAGTCTTTGAATAATAGCTGTGACAATTCATTTGATTGTGACAGTATTAAAGTTCAAACTTTACTATATAGGCTAGTGATAGGGTAAAGTCATGCGGTGTGAAGTTTGATATTTCAAGAAAACCTTAATTTTATATCTTTAATCTACAGAGATAACTGGTTCACCCAGCATGTTGCCATTTGTTGGCACCCCAACAACTCCCCTTCATTGTATAAATAAAGATGCCCCATTTATAATATTTTGATTTTACTTTCCTCCCATCTTATCTTGATCTGGTAGGTGATTACATGGTCTTCTCACTCTTGATGATTCCTTTCTTCGACTTGGATTTTATGGAAGATGATGAAATAGGTTTATGTTTTCTCAATTGTTTGGCTTTAAGTTCTTCATAGTTGATGCTTATGATGTTTTTTTATGCGATAATAGCTTTGTGACTTTATGTTGGAGCAAATAGTCAAAATTCATAATTTTTTTTTTCATTTTATTACATCATTTGGTTAATTGCTTTGCCGATGAGTTATTGTTTTGTCGTTTCAATCTCTGGGTCTCCTAGTTGCTAATCACACACTCTCATTGGACCATAGTCAAGTTAATTGTATATAATTCAATTATCTTGATCTTACAACCGCAGTGTGAAAATTGGCCTTATTTCATCATAATAGTTTTTCGGTTGGTCAAAATATTTTAATTAAAAGATCAAATTAAAAGTCTCAATCTTCCTCTTACTAGAGTACATATTAAAAATAAGATTGAGCTCTTGGTTTCAATTTCAAGTGATTTATCTAACTCTACACACCTTATAAATTTAAATATACATTATGTGTCTTGGAATATGATCATATTATAAAGTGTGTATGGAATTTGATAACAAAGAAGCCAACTTTTATTCAACTTTGCACATGACACTTTGGAAATTGAGAAATGATTTTTATTTTTATTTTTATTTTATCATTTTAACTGAAATTATTTCTTTGGAAAGCAAACACATCTCTGGATTTTACTTATGGTAGTAATATTGGAATCCATGTGTAGATTTTCTTATTTTTTTTTATCATATAGATTCCAAATCTAATTTGTGAGGTGTAAGTTAACTAAAGTACCATTATATTTTATTTTGTAATAAATTTTACATGGAATTGCATAGTATATTATAAAGTAACTTTGGTAAAAAATACATGGATTTTCACGTGAAAGTAATTTGTCGAGCTTGCAGATACCAGAGATCGTGTACATTAATTCACCACTATACAAATTTTTAAGATCATTTCTTATCTTACACCAAGAATTGCTACTCTATCATGTGAGGAATGCTTCCACGATCGCTAGGCAAGCAAAAGAAATGAATGCCACATGGAAAAATATTCTAACAAATCGTTGAATTGTTGAAGGATAAACGATGTAAAGTGCTGGAAGACCGAAAGTCATTTAAAAGCCATGCAATTATTTTATTATAATTGCTATGTTATTGAAACAACCATTTCATATTCTATGGAGATCCTAGTAAAGAGTTAACGCACCATCATTTTATCGATTAACTAGGCTATAATTTCTATGCCATAAATTTAATGAGAAGGCATTATCCCCACAAAATACTTGAAAAAATTTGAAATGGTTTGCAGATATAAAGATAGAGACTACCCACGTTGAGTTTGTTGTTGCTGATATCCGGTTTAATCTCAATTTGTATATTTTAACACAATCAAAGGATATCATATCAATGAGTCATGTTCGGAACAATTAATCAATCCGCATTGAACTGGAACACATTGATTCCATCAAAACTCAACATAAAGAACTTTGAGAACATTTCAATAAAATGAGGATTAGAAATTACCAAACTGATCAAGGGAGAAGATTCTTGTTATCTTACCATTTATCTTTATGTTTTAGATGAGTTTTGCCTGTGTAGATTATGCTTAATATATATGTATATTTTAATGTGCAGGTTTATTGATATAAGGCACGAAGTATTGCAAAAGGAGAGGAAAAGGCCAGTGGTTACGGGCAGCTTACTTCTATTGCCGGATTCCCGTCGTTTTTCAGGAGAGGATTTTCTGCAGTGAACTGCGGGCAAACTAGGATGAAATAACAAAATCCAAAACATGGGTTTTATCCAGAAGATCCCCATTTACCCGACCTATGTGAAATTTGCTGAAAAGAGTGAACGATTTTGGGAGATTTTTGGGGTGCTCTGGACATGTTTTTCATAAGTGCGGCCAGCTACGAAATTCAGCTGAGTTTCTGTTGAGAATTTATTTATTTAAACAACAAATTTTTGTTTGCAGAGAGAGGAGACAGAGTCTGGAAACGTTGTTTCCAGAGAGGAAAAAACGATGGAGATGAAGAAATTTGTTTTCTGAAGACTCTATTATGCTTCTCTGCAGGGGGAGCGGAGGTAGCGCTGAACAGGGCTGGAGAAGTTTTCTTCTTGTAAGTTCTGTAATTTTCCTATATTCTAGGGTTTTTGAAACCTAGATAAATGGAAACGCTTGGTCCCTGGACAGAGGATTGAAGAAAAACATACTTGAAATATATTTTGTTGCTGGTTTTTTTTCATTACTGAAGTTGGATCTATGGATATGGGATGCAACCAGAAATCTCCAGGTTGATATCATGACTGGTATTGTTTTGGATATACTCTATATTTCAGTAAATTATCTTCTATATTAATACTAATACAGTATGCTTTGTTTTTTTT
Organism: Pseudotsuga menziesii; assembly: GCA_001517045.1. NCBI lineage: Eukaryota > Viridiplantae > Streptophyta > Pinopsida > Pinales > Pinaceae > Pseudotsuga > Pseudotsuga menziesii. The sequence continues at coordinate 56,505 of LPNX010062063.1, forward strand.
TTTTAACAGAAACAGAAAGGTGGATTATATTAACAGGCTGTGCACAGCCATTCATTACAACAGAAGAAGGAAATATAATGCCTGCAGGTCAAAATTGCTGCTCATCTGGCTTGTCCTGAAAGTTTCCCATAAGGCAGAGCATATGATCGTTCCAAAATTACAAAATATGTGGGTAGTATATACCCTCACAAACTGGCTACAAAGTAAAATGCAAATAAACATAACCCAAACAAAATTGAAACAGAATAAACAAGAGACATAAATCAATTGCCTCTCAGAGTCCTGGGCTGCAGAACTGACTCTTCTTCCATGGGTTGTTCAGCTGTTTCATTTACTCCATTAACCCTGCTCTCCTTGTTCATAGAGATGAGCTTCTCGAGGTCTTCCTCTATTCGTTCCACTCTGCCCAGTAGCTCACGCAGGTTTCTCTCGAGATCTTCAATTCGGGCGACATTATTATTGACCTCAAGCGATGTGTGACTCACAATTTCACTAATAGTTTTAACTTCCTTGGCCATTTCTTTGTTGTCCATTACCCCTATAGCAGTCATCTCGTACAGCCTGCGCGGATTCTTTTTTATGTCCAGCAGTCCATCATTATCACCAAAGTGAGCCATTCCTCCAGAATCAGGCGTTATTGCTATTCGAGAGAATTGGATGTGCAGAGGGAAAACAGAAATGTCCTGGTTCTCACCCCAGCGCACTGAGTAAACACTCCAGAGGTCGGCAATTTCTTGTTGCAGGGCAGAAACACTAAGATTGTGAGAGCAAGAAAATGTTCCCAGAGCGTCGTTCTTCCAGCCAGAGTAGAGGCATCCCAAGACCTTATCCTGTCTATCTGCTCGAGAAGGAGATGGATCACCGTGGCTATCGATGCCCCAAGCTGCTGAGGGATAACTACAATGGCATGAGGAGAAGGTAGAAAGTGCAAGGCGCTCCTTTACAAAGGCACGAATGAGGGGGAGCCCATGCCAAGGGATTCCCAGCAGTCTCCCACCCCCTACACCAGCTACCACATTCAGCAAGAAATTCACAGAGCCGGGAGAGCCGTGACCAAAATCTAGAACATTACAATGGAGCGAGTCGGAGCAAGGAGGCGGCATAGAGATAGGGATGAAGGGCCACCGATCGTGCGAGAAGGAATGGCAATAAATTGAAGTCCTAGAGTGTTTTAATTCAGCTGCTGCCGAGGAGGGAGGAACAAGCCACGCGACCTTCGAAGGAGGGCTAACAGGACATGCCATTGAATGCAGGGAGCCGCCAAGAGGAGGGGGGTGGTGAGGGCTAGCTGGAGGGAGGGTGAAGTGAGAGGAAAGGCGGTCGAAGGAGGGGATAAGGAGAAGGAAAAGGGGGGGGAGGAGAAAGAAGCAAGGGAGAGGGGAGAAGATGAGAAGGGGAAAAGGATAAAGGCCTAAAATATACCTAATGTGTTCTCCGAGAGATAAGGGCTTCACTTTAGAAAATTGCATGAGGAGAGTGCGAGAAAGAATACTAAATCTTCTCGTCATGGAATTTATTTGAGGTAGGAAGGCTTGCCATCCTGGCTGAAGTGGCCTTGAGGGAGACTGGCTCCGACGTTATCCATGATATCTGCTTCCTTATTATTATGACGAAGAATGTGAAAAACCTTGAAATAATGAGGCAGAAGAAGCTTAGCTTGTTTATATAATCGACGGCATTTAATATCTCCTAAGGGATACCCATTGATCATCTTATAGATGACATGCCTTGAGTCTCCAAATATCAGGACCTTCCGAAGATTTTTGTCTTGAATGAGATGGAGACCCTGGAGTAGAGCCATCCATTCAGCTTCATTGTTGGTTCTAGAGCCAAGACCCCAGGTGAATATTTGTTCCACTTGTCCTCCGGGGTCCACCAAGATCCCACCCGCGCCTGCCACCCCTAATACAATATGCTTTGTTATACTTGTGTTTAATTACAATTTTCACTTTGTCAGCTCAATAGCGCATTTGAATTAATATATCATTGTGACTAAATTTATTAGTATTTTTACTATAAATTTAAGCTATAAGGATATACATTTCTGTCTGTAAAAATATCATTTGTATTTTTACAGTGATTTTATAATAGACATCATCTTTGATTCAAATAGCTATGTTGATCATTAATTATTAATTAATTTCAGAAAATTGAAATAATTGTTTAATTTCAGTTTCTCTGTTAAGTTGTTTTATAACAGAATGATTTATTATGTATGACTTAAATATTTCTATTTAGATCATACACTTTATCTTTTTGTTCATCATCTGTTAATTAATAATTAATATAGTATTTAGAAACGCTCTCAGCTGAGATAGGATAGATAGGATAGTTAAGATAGTTCAGATTAAGTTTTATTTTAGTATATTTCAGCTAACAATTGTTAAATTGATTTGTGTAATTTTTAGCATAATTTTAACAGTCTTTATATTCAGAAAAAACTCTTCAACAATTGGAGTCTTTCCTTAAGAAAGCAATTATAAGACAATTTATATAGTTAAAACTAATTATAGAATTCATTTTGGTAGAAATAACATTAGGATAGAATAGATTTTGCTTATTTTAATTTCTCCTTACGAGAAAAATTAGCTGGTAGCAGGACCATAACCTACGAGGTTTTGCTATTCCAAACACACCGAAAGCTGCTTTAAGATGATTGTGTGGGCATAACCTCCTTGTTGGCCTAGGTCAGAAAATCAGGCCAACACTACCATGATTTTGGAAAACATTGACAAACAGGGTTGTGTTGCTTATAGCCCTGGTTACGTATCATTGGCCTACCACTTACCGGAAGCACAGGTGTACTTGATGGAAGACTGGCTAAAGAAAATCAATCTAGGCCTAGTTAAGACACTAAAAATAATGTTGATACCGGGAAAGAGTTTCAGAACTAGGCCATCAGGGGAATATGATACTACCACCTTAAGGACCCCCTATAGATTCATTGCCTTAATGTTGAACAAGATTTTTTGGAGAACCCATGGTAAAATCTTTAAGTTGGGGTGGGTGCCTATCATATTCTATGTTGCAAACCAAGGTATTGTTTTTAACTGGGTGAACATTGTATCCAACAGCCTCTCAGCCTGCATTGCTTAAGCATTAGGAGGGGTGTCCCATAAGAAATTAGAGTTCTACATGAGCTCTATACTAATTGATTGCATACTCTAGAACCAACCTTTCCCAAACCTGAGGTGTATTTGGGACCGAGAGAGAACACCAGTCTACTCAGCCTACAAGCCATTGTGGGCACATAAGTACCACAGTCACTATAGAGAAGTGTGTGAACACTTCATTATGCCATTATATACATTGATTTTCTTAAAAGAATGCAACTGCATGTCGGAGGAAGCATTGCAGGTTATTGAAGAATATGTGAATTACTACTTAACGGAGGATGGACTTTATATCAAAATGTATGGATGCCCCTGTTATCTCCTAAAATAACCAGTCTGTTTTCTATTATTTTAGGTGATAGGTTTGAGTCCAAAATTTTTATTTTTAAAATTTTTTTCTAGAGTCAATAATGAGATCCTTGTTCTCATTACTAAGTCAAAAATCAAATTTATTGAGTCTTAATTTCAAAATTTTGAAAAGACAGCTTGTGGTAGTTAACTCTGTTTTGTAGAGGCTAGGTTCGCTACCAAAAGACCTCAATTCTGGCAGCCGGGAGAATCAAGCTAAGGTTCAAGTTCACATTAGCTGCCAAAAGAGCCCAGTCTTGGCAACTAGAAGGATTAAGCTAAGTTATGTTAGCTGCCAAAAAGGCGTCTCATTAAAAAATTAAAAAGGAGAGCACGTGTCCGTACTCAAGCTTCACATCAAACGAGCCTGTGGGTTTTGCTGCCAAGGAGAAGATCAGAGCGCGTCTCACACGACCATCATGAAGTTTAATGTCGTTTTACTACTGAAAGCAAGTTGTGAAACACCATATCATTAACTACGCAGGATTACGCAGGGGGTTCAAAATATGATGCATAGCTCCAGATCATTCAAAGCTGATCGATCCATCATTCACCCAGGGGCTCATAATGTAAGGCATCTGAAGGTCATGTGAAGCTGATCGAATCATCATTTCACACGAAGTTGGGCGATTTCATAGGCGATTACCTGCTGAGATCATTCAATGGGTATCTCATGTCTTAAGCATTGCAAGCAGGCCCGAGGCTCCTTGTTATGTTATCGCGCAGTTGGAGTTCTGGTTCGATCCAGGAGTTCTTTTTCATCAAAACAAATCCTCATCACGGGGCCTCTTTACAAAGGTTCGGCTCATGGCCAAAACAGGTCTGCCACTCAGAATAGAGCTCGATGGGGTGTGGTACCTCGAGTCCCACCCACAAATAGCAGAGTTCTTCAAAACCGCGCAAGTGTTCGATTATTGTGAAAGGCTCACCAGTTTTAACCAGCCACTCGCCGAAGCTTTCACTCTGAGTTACAATGGAAGGACAGTAAAGTTTGGCCGAGAAGAGTTTCATGTGGACGAGGCAGCCATAGCTGAGTGTACAGGCCTCCCCAGGACAGGGAAAAGTTGGTTTAAGACCACTAAGGCCTCAGACATTGAATTCAGGTCATATCTTCTACCAGCTCATAAGGAGACCATTCAGAGAAGAGATTTTCCCATCACTTTCCTCGAACCACAATGGCAAACTTTGTTAAAGGCCATTTTCGTTTACATAACCTGTGAAGGCCAATATCACAGGGTGCTGCATTACCATTTCAAGTTATTAAATCACTTCACAGGAAGGGTAAGTATAAATCTGCCATTTTTCTTTCACAAAACCCTAACGAAAATGGCAAAGCAAGTCCAGGCTAGACCGAGCAAGGTAGCAAGTAGAATCTCCCACCAGGGTCTCGTAACTTTGATAATCAAGGAGCTGTTGAAGAAAAGGGGTATAGACTGGAACTATTTCTTGTTTTGGCATGAGTTCCCTACAGAGCTTGCAAATGAAGAGGCGGTTGAACAGGGTAAAGGCGAAAAGAGCAGCACTCCCAAAACCAGCAAAAGAAAGAGGAGAGCCATCTCTCCTCAAGCCCAAACAGAATCTCCTTCCTCATCTAGCAAAAAGAGAAGGGCAAAGAAGAAGCTGGTATTTGAACCAGCTGAAGGAGCTCCTCAAGGAAGAAATCCTCTAAATCTCCCTTACTCAGGATCTGAGTCTGGAGACGAAGGAGATCAAAGGGCAGAGTAGCCCATTGAAGGAGATAAAGGTAAATACCTTCCCTCAGCTAATGCACCTAATCCTAAACCTTCCACACCAGAAACCAACAAGTCCAATAAGCTGCTACAGGAACTTTCCCAAGCAAAACGTAATGTTCAGCAAGTCAAAATGCACAACGCAGAGTTGATTGGAAGGAATATGGCATTGCATGACCGGAGCCAGGAGATTGTCGAGAAACTCAAGAAGACAACAGAAAGGAACGCAATGCTGATAAAGGAGAACGCTAAACTCTACCGCACTCTCAGAATGCTCAGGCTAAAATTAAGGGAATTGGAGGGAACAGAGGTACAACCAGTAATCCCACAAGCACAACCATCTGGCCTAGATTGGCTGAGGTCGCCACGATCCCTGAAGAAGAAACGCCTGTGGAAACTCAAAAAGAACAGCCTGTGGAAGCTCAAAAATAACAACCTATGGAAGCTCAACAAAAGAGGGCTAAACGAGCGATACGAAGGAAGGGAGCAGCTGCAAAGAAATCCTGACAACTGAGCACCAGCTTGTGGGACAAAATCATTTTGTTTCTTTTTGAATTTTTGACAGGTTTCAGCTTTCGGCAGCTTAGGCGAGCCTCACTGAGCTCATTAGCTGCCAAAAGGACTGACTATTGGCG
>LPNX010062069.1:0-38996 GCA_001517045.1 Pseudotsuga menziesii
TAATTTCACGGCCATGACCCACCATTGTATCCCCCACCATTCGATCAAAACAAAAAGAAAACGCATTCATGACAGACGATGAATATGCCTTGAAATACAACCGAATAAATAAATATCTAGAGAAAAACAAATATCTACACAAAAAAATCTTCAACAAATAAAGGCTAAAGCATTACTTGACTAAAAAAAATCATGGAAACAATACACTGACATTAGATATGCGTACATCGAGGGAGAACCAGAAAGTGTTGAGAATCAAAGCTGTGATATATGAGCGAGTAGTTACAAGCATTTGCTTGTACCAGCCCTCTAATACTTGAGCCATTGAAACGTTAGATTCAAACCTTGAAATCTTTTTGAAGTTTATATCCCAAATGAAACCCTAAGACCCTCTTAAACACAAAATTAGTAGAGCCTAGATCAGGGTTTTCAATGCCTTGATCCTTAAAACAATCTAAAACAATTGATATCCCAAGGCCTGTGCCATTCCATTACAAACCCTCCCTCCATGGCCTCTCGTGTCTAACCCTTCCCTCCAAAGCCTCTTAATTTTGGAGACTTTCATTGTGTTTGTTTTGTTGTTTTTATTTTAGTTTTTTTTATTTTTATTTAACCTTTAATATTAAAGATATTATATATAATATAATATATAATTATAATATGTTTATATATATTAACTTTATTATAAGATATATTAACTTATTATATAAATGCAAATAATATAAAATTAAGCATATGAATATTTATAACTATAATATATTAACATTACATATTAGCTACAATATATAATAATTATATGATACCTTTCTATGAGGAAATTCACTAATGGAAAATTGCAATTTTGACAATACTTTTTTATAGTTTACTAAAATTTAACATTACACACTACTACATTTCGATCCAAAATCTGAAGGAAAAATCCGACGGCACGTAAATTTCTCTTTTTAAACTTACCAAAAATCACAAGGATACATTTTTTTTGTTGTAAATGTGGCCACAAGCGTCGGTGAAGCGACGGCTATTCTCATAACCGTCGGTTAAGCGTCGGTTATGCGACAGATATTCTCATAAGCGTCACTTAAGCGACAACGCTTTTAATTGGTCAACTATTTAACATGGAAAGCGTCGTCGCATATCCGACGCTTAGGTTCATTTCCTACCCATTAGGATAGTGGGTATCTATTGAACTCTTCTTTGTAATCCTTATGCCAAAGTTGACAACCAACTAGGGCCAACTAGGCCAAACACAATTCAAAAAAGCTAGATTTAATTGCGACAAGGATGAAAGATCATACACAATCTTAATACCATCAATAAAACCCTAACTAACAAAAAATTAGATGTCACCTAATTTGAATATACACAATACAAAAGAGAAACCACCCATTTTCAAAGTACACAGTAAAAAAGAGAATTTTCAATGTAAATAATACACAAAGAGAAACAACTCATTTTTCAATGTATACAATATACAAATGATAGATTATTTTTATTTTAGATGGATAGATTTTTTATTGTCACATATTTCTATAGACATGGATATATAAGCCTCGTATTGATACACAATGTCAATACACTACCATGAATTAACAAAATCTCTATGAGTTGAAGTGACCATCAACGATATTCCTTTGTACCCTCCATTGTTCAAAATTTGAGTTGAAGATCCCACCACTCAAAATATTGTGATACTTTTTGTACAAATCATGACCTCGGAGGAAGTTGTTCTTTAACACATACTCGATGTTCCCAAAATTGTAGGACATAACCTAGTCAAGGTTGTTTCACCATGGATCCTTGAACATGAATGTCCCTCAACTTTCTATTAATAAATCCAATACTTAATCTTATAAATAATGGGGGTTTAATATTAAATATGACAATATACCCACAAAAGACCATGTTACAAATCCTTTTGAGAATATTTATAACTAAATATTTAAATACACTAGAGAGAAAACTACCACAATACCCATCTTCAACCCATGTAAAATCTATCCCAACAAAAGTATCAACATCCACAACTATTGATACTTGGAATCCCGAGTTTCACCAACTCAAAACATATTGCAACATATTTGGCAAATGACAAGTCAATTCATAAAAATCTGGTTTTAGAAACCATCCCTGGAAATGTAATGGCTTGTAGTATACCCAGAAATGTGTTCCCAAAGAGTACCTCAAGAGGGTAACATATGGTAGCATATTGCTTATGGGCTGAACAATACCAATGAGTATATACTGGCTCGGATTTGGCCCATAAAGTCCATGCGTCTCGTCACCTTTCAATCTCTTAAAACAGTCTCTCAATTATGTCAAATGGATATTCAAATAATGTCACATGTCTCTGAACCATCTATGAAAATCTGTTCTGTTATTAGTCACAACTTCTAAAAATACTTCCGCAAGGGATGCAATGTAAAAGAAGCCAGGAAAATAAATAGAAGCCTTAAACAACTGGCCTGGTTGAACTAAACGAAACTATCTTCTAAAACATCCTCAGTAAGGTTATGAAATTCATCATAAATCAAATCATTTTGTACTAATGTCACAGACCTCAGCTGAAAACTTGACCTGGTTTCTTTCCCATGGGCCATTCCAGCATCTTGATGTATCCAAGGGGGCATGTGATGGTAGGGGTTGAAATTCGAGCACCGGGAGGTCATGACCAATGTGCATATTTTAGTATTTTAGTCTTTTACAGACCCAAACCTAATTCAAGGTTCTCTTTAAGGTTTTCCATTATGTTTTAGCCCAACCCGCTTGGGACTAGTGGTTGCAGTATTTTTTTTATGCTATTTTTCATTTGACAATATTCCAATGACTTTGATAATTATGATACATCATTTTTGGGGTTATGTGCATAGTGTAAGACTGTAAGGCATTAATCTATGATCCATATCCTATGATTGTCGCAACTGACTAATTTCTCATGGTTTTGATAATGATTCTGTAAAGGTAAATTTGGCTCATCATTATCACTCTCATATTAAGAAAGACTGTAAGTCATTAATCTATGATCCATAATCCATTCTTCATTTACATGAAAAGTGTTTGAGCGTGCTGGTTATGGAAACACATCAATGTAAAAAGTCAGCCACAAACATTGAAATAATATATGAAAGCACCAGTTTCAACAATTCGTACTCTTTGTCACGTGAACAACTTCAAATAGATGAAGTTTAAGTAGATTTTGTTCCACATTGGGTAGATTTTGTTCCACATTGGGTAATGTCCACTTTAAGCAATTTGCAGTCTTTGTCATGTTGATAATGTGGAAATTCGGTTTGGTATGTTGCTAGGTTATTTCGCACTGTACTATTATTTTTCACAACCAGTATGTATACGTATCTAAAGGGGGTAGATTGATGAGAGGCCTGGGTATACGTATGTAATTAATACATTTTTCCCTCTCTACTATTGGATTTTTATTCTCAACTTTTGGGGTTCAAGAGACAGTTCAGTTATCAACAGCCACTACTGGGTTTCAATTTTAGCAATTCTTGATTTCTATTGTGTGATGGTTCTATATCCCAGATCTGATATTCCTGAGATGATGTGAGTGACCCGTTTTGAGGGCAGAAAAGAAAGGGGAGGATAATGGTGAGGGGAAAAACCCCGATGAAAAGAATCGAGAATGCTACAAGCAGGCAGGTTATGTTTTCTAAGCGCAGGAATGGGCTGCTCAAGAAAGCTTACGAGCTCTTGGTGCTCTGCGATGCCGAGGTGGGACTTATGATTTTCTCTCCAAGAGGAAATCTCTACGAGTTCGCCAATCCCAGGTGTGGTTAATGTGTATTTTCCATAACTGTTAGACTACTATCTTGTATAAATGTTTGTGATTATTTGTCTTCCCTTTTGGGTTAGTGGTGTATTTGCTTTAGCTGCTACAGAAAGTTCGATTGCTCTCTGTATTTTTTCGTAAGTCTTTACTTACATAAAGAAATAAAAGCATTTTAGACACATGTGTCCAGGTATATACTCTTGAAAGGCCCAGGCCCCGGCCCCGGCCGTTGTTTAGGAGTCTAGGGTCTCTGGTTTATTCTTCTATAAAAAAATAAACAGTTGCATGAATGTCAACTTGAATGGTCAAGGTATTAGCAGTTATTTTGGAATTTGAAACTATAGGTTTCTGAATGATACTTGTGTAATCATTGAGCCAAGATCCAACAGTTTGTAAGCGGAGCTAGATTTTCTCTTCCTCTAAGGCATACATTAAGTTTCAAAGAATATTATGGTTGTTCCTGTAACGGAACGCCACAGATTGGTGAGCTACTGTGTGTTAATTTCTCTTACAGCCAGCAATGTATTCATATTATATGATATGAAGAATGGATTATACAATATATTTCTCTTACTATTGGCTATGCACTTCTAATATAGATTAGTACAATATTTTGAATTTTCCAAATCTATGGCTTGGGTAGTGGGTTTCAAGAAACACAAAAAAGAAATTACCCAGGATGTAGAAGGTTCACATCAGATGGTATGTAGTGTCCTCAATTCAAACTCAAAGCTAGCCTTTTATATTCTCTGGAATGTACTCTGCTAACTGTGTGACGTCACTGTAACTTCCCATCAGCAACCATGCGAATGGGTGAGCATGTTGAGTTGGTAGGACTCGTGAATATTCTGCACAAATGGTTGTAGATGCTAAGCTCACTATTATTCTTCAATATTTCAGTATCTACTCTAGTTATATAGTATTTGTAACTTGATTTTTTTCCAGCCATAGTCAATATTAATAATACTTACATATTTGTTCTATTTGCTTTATTTGGAAAATTGGTCTACTTTGAGAGGGGCATTGAAAGAACAGTATATGTATATCAGTGGCATTGAAAGAGGGGCATTTAAAGAACAGTATGTGTATGAACATGACTCATTAGAATGACCATAATTGATTTAAAACACTTCATCTCAAAAACCAAATTTGCCCTGTGCTATCAGTGGCATCATACCTCACTGATCACTATGACTAACACCTCACTAATTATTATGACTAAATAAAAATAAACATCTCAATTTGACATACAACACAGATCTCCCCCTTTGGCTTCCTTGTGTCCTTTCTAGGCTTATCTTCTGAAAATTTGATTCATTTGTAGTTAATAAAATATTTCGAAGCCTACTCCAATTTTAATTTATGCTCAGCAGAATTCAATAACCAAAGTTGTTTGACTTTGAAGAACATTCCTTGTAATGAAGCTTTTACAAGAAGTCGATGACAAAACTTGTTTGACATTGAAAAACTTTTCTTGTAATGTCACCTTTACAAATGAAGTCAATGACCAAACTTGTCTGACTTCGAAGAACTTTTCTTGTAATGTCACCTTTACAAATGAAGTCAATGACCAAACTTGTCTGACTTCGAAGAACTTTTCTTGTAATGTCACCTTTACAAATGAAGTCAATGACCAAACTTGTCTGACTTCGAAGAATTTTTCTTGTAATACCACTTTTAGAAGGAACTCCCACATCTCCCGGGTATGCTTGTTCTAAGATAAAGTGTCCTTTATGTTCAAATACATATCCACATAGAATATGATCCAAAACCTATCTGGATATAGTTGACACTAAATATTCTGAAAACTTGCAACCAACATAGCTACTAGCGAAGGATCCTTTGTGTTGGGTCTACATTTCTAAAGGTATCAAAATGTTTGGAACTTTGGCTATTGAAAAGAAAAAATGATATATCTTCATATTTAGAAAGATGGTGAAAACAATGTTAGAAACATGATAGAAAGAATAGTGAAAAGAAGAACATGGTTTTCTATCATTCCCTAAAATTGCACAATGAAGACAAAAAACCAGACTGATGAAAAGCATATAACAGACTCTTAGCTGTTATGACCCACACATGCCCAAATTTTACCATTTAATGATCATTCTATGTTTTTGTTGTACTAACCATATTTCTGAAGTTTACATTTTTTGAAATCTCATGATTCCCTCTCTACCTTTTTCAATATCCAAATCAGTGGTGCCTAGCGCTTAAATGGGAGAGGCAGTCAGGTTCAAATCTTACATTCTTCAAATACCAGCCTGGCTAGAGACTACTAATTCGATCACATCTTTCTTCTGGTGCTCCCAATGCATAGTGGCGCTAAGAGGCATGTAGAGACTCGAGAGCATCACCATCTCAACCCCTAGAGTCATCAGACCCTGAGATGCAATTCGAACCCCCATAGTGAGATCCATACAGAGTTATTGACTTAGAACTCAAGACAATCTATGTAGAACCAACAAGTAACAATCATCCTCCAGTTCCTAGAATCAGGCCACCTCTTCTAGATAGAGAGACATTCCCCAAGCTAGATTCAGCTCTTCCAACCAATCCTCTGTCTAGATATCCTTTCCGTCAACCTCATATGGTATAAGAGTTGCACATTTGGTAGTGGTAACTATAGATGAGGACAATGCCCTCCTTCCAACCAGAGGCACTTGGAGCCTTGAGGCTCTTTCCCTTGTACCGTCTTCAAGAGCATTGTTTAAATATCATCTCACTCACTTATGCACAGCTGTTATTAGAAGAGCCCACATTTGGATGGATCATTATCCCAACATATCCAATCAAATCCTCGACTAGTTGATTGTCTATACACCTATACACCTATATGAGCACATTCAGTTAACAATTCCTTGAGATTGGTGCAGGGTGGTACAGTCTAGAAAATATATACAACAATGTGAATCATTCTTGCCCGAAGTTGTGGTCAAAGACTATTTTCAAAATGAATGTATATATTTCTCATTTTTGTGTGATTCAGATGGTTTGGCACAAACATTTCATAAATTTGAATAATGGGCACAATATCTCCAACATGTTCTATTTAATATCATATTCATTTAACATAATATCATAGTGCATACAGTCCCCTCATCTTTTACTCTTCCTCTACAAACAATCAATTCAAATCCAATGCAAACTATTATGAGCAAGGAGTGATCAGATCAAAACCATTGGCAGACAAGATTTCTACCATTGATGGAGGATGAATAATTTTATGGTTTGGCGCTGCCAAAAGACACATAGGAGCCATAATGATAAAAAAGGTGAACATCCTATCTGCAATGATGCATGATAAAGAAGTGGCCTCCACCCATGACAGAGCTGCTTCTGACAGGAATTTAAGTAGGGGTTTATTCAAGACTAGCCATCATTTAGAGAAGATTCAATCAAAGGAACTATAGAGCATTAAAGGAGTTACATAATGGTCAAAGAAAAGAAACCTGAGTGCTTTCCTGATACACCCAAGGGAAAAGATGAGCCACTGCATGAGGAGAAGAAGTATTGAAACTTGAACCTATCACAAGTTCAATATGAAGCCATTGAATGTTTAAGTAAAAGTGAAGGTATGTTAAATAGAGTAAAACTCAATTTAAAATGGGTTCCATTGAAGAGGAAATGAAATATATCGGGAGTTTGTTCTTACTGATATAGAAAAATCCAAGTTCCGATCTTTGTGATAAATTGTTTGTGGGAGTGACAATCTCTTTGCTATGTGGTTAAAATGTTTGGTTAACACATAATGCTTTTCACGATTTTGGGGACACCGGGAAATGTTTCTCTTGGAATTTCACCATCACAGGTGCACAGGGAGTGTACCCCCATGGGAAGTGCATCTCTGTGTAACACTGGTTTCACAGTATGGAAATATGCAAGGATGGACTGAGAATCTGTTTCCATCCCACTGGAAGCATCAAGATGACAGATCCTCCAAAACACAGAAACCATATAAAATATATAAAAATAAGATAAAATGCAGGACCCTGAAACCCTCTCCTTTTTTCTATAACATAGCCCCTCTCCCCATCATTCTAAAAGACACAAATATGAAGTTTCCATAGCCTATGAGAATGATTTAAAATGAAATATATTTCAAGATATAAATTACATATGAAGTTTTCCTAGTTGCTATCTAAAAATTACATCTTGAAGTTGTACAGGTCACACAACATGAGGCCATAGCATGCGAATGAGTTTCATTAGTCAATGTTGAGGATTTGTCTGTCTATATGCAACAATGAGTATCATAGTTTGTTGTTTTTGTAAATTGAATATTATTTATGATGTCATTCTTTACATCTATCAGCATTCTATAGTTCCGAGCACATACTAAGAAATGTCATGGTTATAATAAAAAATGATTATGTCTATGTGGAATAATTGTTTTTTTTGTCTTATGCTTTTCAGTGGAATGCTTTGTATGTTAAGAACATGCTTAGAGTGGAGAGAAGTGCTGTCGGGGAAATTATTGGTAGTAGAATACTTATGGCAGTGGTGGACAAGCTTATTGAAATTGATGTAAGTAACTGGGCATATTCAATAGAAAACCAATGTGCATCATTGATATTTCTCATTTCTAAAATTTTGGTTTTTATAATGAAATTCTAAATTTTTGGACAATTTGTGTTAGAAGGTTGTCTAGACTCTAAATTCCCTTCTTATTGTATTTGAAATCTAGGTTGAAATAAAATGGGAACACATTTTACTTGAAGACTCAAGCAAGGTCTACATATTTGACATGGAAATGGAAGATGATGAAGAAAATGAAGAACCTGGGAAACCTGGTAGTGAGGTATCCATATAACTTGTATAGTGTTTCCTTGAAATAGCTTTGATTTACAGTAACTGGCATGCATGTTCCAGGACAAGCAATTCTTCTCATTTTGTATAAATTATCTAATTGCATATGGTTGATTTGGGTTGTAGGTCTATTGGATGGTATAAAATTTTGAAGAATAGAAAATTGGATGGTATAAAATTTTGAAGAAGATAATGGCAATGCATGTCATTGATCTTCTAGAATGTGGCATACCCATCTATTCCCTCCATGCTACACATCGGGTACTCACCTCACCATACCATGAAATTCCACCATTAACTAGTCATACTTAGTGGTTGTGAATCAATTGGCTTCCAACAACACCAACATGGATTTTTTATGCTAAAAAAATGTGGAAACATTTCATAAACATAGATCTTAAGAGATATCCAGCAATTGTTCATTGATATGCAGAATTAATTTTCCGTCAAATTAACCATTCCATCAATATAATTCACATGAGCAATAGCAGTCAAGAAATTAATGCTCATAAATACACAATATGGACAAACAACACTATAGTAGAGATAAATACCTAGCTTTTCCTGAAGAGTTTTCCATCACATTGGTTGGAAAGGAGTGATTCACCCCCCAAACTTAGGCATATTCTATGGATGCCACCCACAAGTCAGAGTAAGAGACCACAATGGTAAGACAAGTCAGTGGGATTTATTTCTCACTCAATCCAACTCATATTGGTCCTAACTCAGCTAATGGATTTCAATTCAGACCTTGGGGTATGGATCACCCTTCTAGTTGGCAGCCCTCAACTTCCAAACAACAACAACAATCCCCTCCCTTGAGACTATGAGACACATAGTGGACCAATTCTTCTTCCACTTCTGGACAATCTTCTATCATGTGCTTTTTTCTTTTTGGCCTCAAATGTTAGGAGAAAGACATGTACAATGGTGGAAAACCCACAGAGAAACATTTTCCCTTTACCAAATCAAGGGGGCATTGAGGCTTTACCCCTTCCCCTTGTACCCTCCTCTAAGGCATCCCTTTAATCCCTTTAGGGAGATTTTGTTTTGTTTTTAGATGTTGGCCCCTTAGTAGTCCATGTATCCCTCTAGATTTCCCAACAACACTTTCTTTCTAGCTATTAGAGTTTAGATTTTATATTAGATGTGCTTTTGGTTCATATATAAGGGTGACCCTTGTGCCTACATAGTGTATTGATACTATTGTATTTAGTGGCCCCATTGACGTATTTGTGGTCACTTGTTGGACATTAATAAATTATCTTATCTTATTTCATGATTGGGTACTCCGATAAACTTAATCATCCTTCTTATAGCCATGTATCTCTATCTTTCATCCAATCACAACACTAGTGCAAGCATTTCTCTTCTTTGCTACAAAACCCTTTAGGAAATCCATCCTAGCAAGTGCTCCAATGTAGGCAAGAAGATTCCATTTACTATTTTTGTCTTGGAAAACTTGGTACGTTAGTATCTAACTCAGATAGTTGGAAATAGACAAAGAAATGTGGGTAACAAGGTTCTTCCTTGCCCAATGCCTCTGCTCACACTACAATCACAAAATTCTCATCTAGTTCAGTCAATCCTCATCTTCTACCTACGACTGAATTGTTTGGTTTTCTATAGGCTTGCATAGGTTCTCAACCTCATGATTTCCAGGTGCATGTTGCATTGATGAGATGAGTTCATTCTTGAGATATAATTTGATTTCCATTCTAGGATGGAGGGAGAATCTTTCCAAGAGAAAATTATTGCTCATATATACCTTGGATGGCCTGAGGTATATGTGCCTCCCCAAAATGTAATGAATTTTTGTATGAAGCAAATTGAACTCTTGGGATATAATTTGATTTCCATTCTAGGATGGGAAGAGAATCTTTCCAAGAGAAAATTATGGCTCATACATACCTTGGATGGCATGAGGTATAAGTGCCTCCCCAAAATGTAATGAATTTTTGTATGAAGCAAATTATAATTTGTTTCACTTCTAGATTGAGATTTGTGGCCTGGACAAAAGTTGTCCTATGGTCTCCAATTCATGTCCATGGATTCTTTACTGTCCTTTATCGATTAAGCAATTTCCTATAGGTTCTCCTCAGTGATGCTTTTCTTTTCTAGTTACCAAAGGGGTCATCCTCACTACAACTCCATTAGGCCTTTGTGGAACACACTCTCTCATTAGGAGAGTTTCAATTGATTGCTCCAAGTTTCCTCCCAAGATTATCTAGGAAGGCTCCCTCCACCGTGATTATTCTTCTTAGGATATCAAAGGCATCGTTTCTGCAGTTGACATGGGGCCAAAATTTGAGTTCCTATTAGATGCAAAAAAGGCCTTGAGACTTAAGATGATAGCATTTTATTTTCTCAAAAGCTGCAAGCTACTCGCTGGAGGAAATTAAATGTCATATTTAGCTGATAACTCAAACAATAATACATATAGTAGTGCCCTCTGATTGTGTTCTCAGTTAAGTGCAGAAGAAGATCTCAACCTGATAATATCTAAACCCGTATTCCTCAAAAATGAATGAGAATAAGTCCACTGTCAAGAGTCAAGACAGTTTCTCCAGAAGTAGATCAACTAAGCGAATTGAGGACGAATGGAACAGATTCTAATTCCTCTCCCATTTCTCTTGAGTCTTTCAAGTAGTCAAATTTTTACCATACCTCAGAAATTAATAAATTATCCATAATTTATAGTGTTCCTCTTTCAAGTGATATGGTTGAGCAATACTAGCATTTCTTTCATTACCCTGTTTGCTTCTTGCAGCTTATCATTTGTGTCAAGTGACCTAATGAGAACACTAAAAGTCTTAAAGTTTGGCACTAGCCCCTTTTTAATCATTTCATCATAAAACATCAATGCATCTTGCATTCTACCTTCCTTACAAAGCCTGATGATAGATTCCATATCCTGTGAACTGACATGAGTGGACAAAACCTCCTTCAGAATTTCTTCATCTGTATTAGCTATAAGCATGGAAGTTGTATCAATGTCATCATCATTGACTGACCTATCAAGTTACATAGTACAACTTGAAATACCAGAAGCTGGATTCTTTAATTCCAATTCCCTTAATATAGTTGTTGCTTCCTGTATCTTTCCTTCATGGTAAAGCCTTTTGATGAAATCAACAAATGAGATATCAAGCTCTGGCCCAACAAACAAATTATCAGTTCCCACAGAATTCAATCTTCTAAAATATTCAGAGTATAATCTACTGTCAGTATTGATGCCAAGAAGTAAATCCCTCTCAATCAGTTCTTCTACAAGTTTACTTGCTTCTTCCATCCTACCTTTACTGCAAAGCCCATTAATAAGGTTGGTGTAGCAAAAGAGATTTGCTGCAATTCCTCTCCTTTCCATTTCATGAAACAGTGTCAGAGCTGCCTCCATATTGCATATTTTGCAATGCCCTTTAATCAGTGACTCAAACATAAAACCATCTGGCAGAATACTCCACTTCTCCATTTCAAAGAGAAGAGTTGATGCCTCCTCAATTTTTACTTGCTTGCAGTATCCAGAAATCATGAGACTGTAAATATTGATTTTTGGGACAAGGCCCATGGCTAACAATTTCTTCAAGAGCTCCTCTGCATCCTCTAAATAGCCTTCCTTACAGAGACCACGTATGAGTTTTGAGTAAGTGGTAACAGTGGGAGTAACACATGTTCTCTCCATAGCATCAAATAACCTGAAAGCTTCTACGAGGTGGCCTTCAATGAAAAGTACATCAATTATTGAATTATATGTGACCTCATTAGGCATAGTACCTTTTAATTCCATTTCCTTGCACAGTTCTAAAGCTTCATCCAAACAACCTTCTCTGCACAGGCAATAAATTACTTTTGCACAAACAACTTCATCTACCACAATTCCCTTCTTCAATGCTGCCTTTAAAAGATTGCATGATTCTTTCACCCTCCCTTCTCTGCAATGTTAATGTTGTCACAAAACTAGAAAATACAAAAGATATGTGGTTTTCCATTTTAGTATTTCATCCTCTTTATTGAATGAGGAATTGGTTCTAGACTGAAATGAATGTTCCATACACATACTGGTAATTGATCCCTTGGTATTTATTCCATGAGAGAGGCATTTTAAAGTCTACATGCTAGGAAACAGGAAGATCCCACAAATAATATAAATATCTTAATATAAGTTGTGCATTTGTTCAAAGTAACTAAAAACCATGACATAAATGACTATTCCTGCATTCAATAAAAACTCCTGTGTAGAATGATGTGCTTAAGACTCACAGACATAATCTAAAAATCCCCTTCCTAATGACAACAACATGAACCAAAGGCAATAATCTATATGGATGTTTAATATAACATGCTTAGCCATATAGCGTGCAACCTCAATACCAAGTCAAAATGTATAACATTGAAGACATTCTAGTGTTGGATTCATGTTTCATGTGTTTGGTCATACATTCTAGTTATTGAAGTTTCCAGTACAAGTTTATCCAAGACTGAGACCTGTGTCAAGGTTCATTCTAGAATCTAGCTATTCTTTTAGAGTTTAGTTTAGTGGACCATAATTGGTATTCTGTGGGAACCCAATCACTGACCACTCTCCCACTGATAGACACAACTGTGAATGCATTTACCAAGATATTCTGAAATTGTCAAAAATTTAAATAAATGGACGTGAATAAAAATAAAATTTGTTTTTCATGGAACCTTGATTTGTATCATGATTATGGACAGACTTCCTTCATCATACCATGTGGAAGGGTGGAAATACAACAGGAGTAATGTAGTAAGAATATAAGATGTCAATGAGTTAGAACATCAGGTGGTTCTGCGCCCTTCCAGGTAATAGAATTTTTTAGTACCAGGTTGCTATGGTGGCAATTACATATCTTTTCTGAGAGCCATTGATAATTTTGTTTGTCCTAAAGATGCATTTCAATCTTCCTCAGAATTTAGAGTAACATGTCCAAAACTCCAAATGTTTATAATTGTTATTTGGGTCTTATTAATCAGGTAGCTGGATTGAACTGGTGGCATTGTTAAAGAGTTGCACTTTGTCCTACTACCTTATTTATTTATTTTGAGATGGGCATTTCTCATAGAAAATAGCAATAACAACCTAATCCTTTGCACCTTTTAATTATCATTGGACAACGATCTTCAATAGCCAATCAAGGCTAGATATTATCTCATTATTCTTAATCATGTCAGGGACATGGTCTCTTCATGTATGAGTTTATGCCGGATTTAGCAACAACTCATAGCAGTAGTACTGCCAATTGATTTCTAGATATGTTGTAACTGATTCTAGTTTGTCCTGTGAATTTGTGTCAGGAAATTCTTCCACTGCTTCATAACATTATGATACTCAATATAATCATGCAATCACAGGTTTTTGAACCATATTAAATCATTTGGTTCAGGATATTGATGATCACATAACATCATGATATCGAAGATCATTAAATAATGCTTGTAAATGGAGGCATATTCAATTAGTTTGGGTTGCAGAAATATATATTTAACTATTTGTTGTCTTGTTGCTTTTAATACTAGCCCATAAATCTTCCTCACACAAGGTAAGATTCCCTTAATCATAATCTCTCAAACAGCAATGTGACTTATGCCTTTTACTATAAATGCTCTTTGGCATATTTTCAAGTCACATAGATCTTTCCTGTTAGACATTTGTTTCAAAATTATCCTACTTTTAGTTGTGGGATTGTTGAATACATGTCTATAGAAATTTACATGTCAGATGGGCAGATATTTCCTGTTAGATAGTTACAAGGTTCGACCTCGTAAAGTTTGGGTGGAAATTGAATATATTATCCATGACATTCCCAGTGGCAACTTATTCTTTCTAGGTTGTAATGAGATTATAGGCAGGGACCATTATATATTAAGAGATTCAAGAAGCTCTTGTTTCCTTATAAGTTATGACATTCATGTTCCTGAAATTTTCTGTCCATAGAATATACCTCCTTAGCAATGCAACCACCAATGTTTATTAAGAGTACTAAGAGGCTTTCCATTCTTTATGATCCATTTTTTCATGGAGGATTATTTCCATGGGATGTGCCTCCTTAACAATGCCGATAATATTGTTTGCATAGGACAACCCTATTAGGTCCATAGGATGGAGGATTTTCTTTTCTCAAGAGATTCTTCTATTTAAGATGCCTCTTAACAAACAATGTGCCTCGGTATATACCTATATGCAAAAATGCTATTTGAAACTCATATGATTAACATAAGTGTCCTAGAAGTATGATCAAGTATGGAAAATATAAGATGTTTTCCAGGATTGACATTCCCTGTCAAGTCGTCTTTCAAGAAAGGCTGCCACAGAGCACACTCGGAAAAGCATTGAGCACAAAAACAGCTTTCATTCGGAAAAGTGCAACCTTGGTCCTCTTTAGTGGGATGGAAAAAAATTGCCTAATCCCAACTCAAGTAAAATACAAGCACTTCTCCCAACCAAACCCCCAATTTTGTGCGGGATTGTGGATGTCATCTTGGGAAATGTGGATGATCAAACAGCAGGTCAGAAACTTTCGAATAACATCCAGTTGACAAGGATTTCCTTTTTATGGAAGAGGAGATGCAGAATCACATTCAATGTGGATTCGTCTGTCAGTGTTTAAGTTTCATAAAATATTCTTCTAGAAGCTTATAATGTTTCAAGAGAATGAAACTCCCTTAATTTTGTGGCCAAGGAAGATATGTTGGCAGTAGTATAACATAAGATGCATTTTCCACAAAAAAGGTGCAGCTTTTGAGAACAAGACCAATGAATATACTGAGGTTAGAATAACATTGACCTCTCAATCATGAGAATATGGCGTACATACATTGACAAGTTTTTGACACCAACATAGCCCTTTGGAAGCCAACACAGTAGGTTGAGTATGTCTATCCAATCTCCAATTGTTCTCCTATCATATATTGTAGCTTGATTTTCCTCCATGGCAACTTGGGGCACTGGCATGGTATTCAATGTCAATCCATGTTCCTCACTTTTTAAGTTTTCACACAAAGAACTCTCTAATTTGCTAGCCGCCACAATTTCCTCCAGCATATTCTTGCAGATTGCCAAAAACGGCTTTACTAGAGGAAATCCCCAAAAATGAAAAATGATTTAAACTCGATGGAAAAGACTTCCTAATATTCTGACAAATTTTCTGTGCTAAATACCTGCAAAAGAAATGGAATGAAAGTAACTATTAACAAGAGTGAACAGGAACAAGCATGCACATTTCTCCTTTTTTTAATGAATGCATATAGTAGATAAAAGAAAAAGAAAGCCAGATAAGTAAAAGTTGCAAAGTGTAGAGTATCGCCAGATATCTGTACGAGAGATTAATAAACATATAGATGGACCTAAGCATTAAAGAAAGACAATTTGAAACATTACAAGTTTGCAACACCATTTGGAGGGAAAGTGCATGAATGTCAATTCTTGCCTGTTTCTCGTAAAGAACTGAATTTCTTAGCAGCTGTGAAGATGTCTCCTCCATTGTGACTACCTTGTGTTCATTTACCATTTGTTTCTCAACTAACTGGAAACTAACATTAGTGCAGTTCCCTTTTAAAAGATACAAGAAACTTCCAAGAAATTTCGAAAAAAATTTCTTCATACTTTTCTTAATTAGAAGCATGGCATGACCAAACATCCACGTTATGGCATACAAGATGCCAAATCGCTGGGACTAGGGAATGTTAAGCGATGGCCTGTAGGTGATTTTTTTTTTTAAACACTTATAGCCCTCGGTTAAGAGACAGCCTGTAGGTGATTTTTTTTTAAGTTCAATACCGTCGCTTAACCAACGGTTTTCTTTGGTTACGCGATGGTTAACCGACAGTTTCCTTTGGTTAAGTGATGGTTTTCTTTGGTTACGCAACGGTTAAGCGACGGCCTATAAGTGTAGTTTTTTTTTTTAAATTTCTCCACCGTCGCTTAACCGACGCTTAACCAATGATTTATATTTAACCGACGGTAAAATGATCTATCGCTTAACCGACGGATTGGAGAGATGTCGGATAACCGATGAAAATCCACCGACACTTAAAAAAAATCATAGTGTCGTACATGCGACAGGGAAGTGTCGAAAATCCGACAATATGGCCGTCGGATTTTGGATCGAAATGTAGTACTGACAGATGGATTTAGATACCCCGTAGAAATGGGTCTTTTAATCCATCTACGCAACGTTAAAATATATTAAATTGTAACACTATGGCACTAGTTTCAATGTCATGACATCTATTTTATTCTATCAGAGAACTCAATAAAGAGCATGTGTTATTGCTCAATACACATAAGGGGATTCCAAGTTGTTGAGTTGTGACACATGATATTAGGTCATTTTCAAATTAGAAAGATGATGTTTGGTCTTTTTCGAAATGGAAAGGTGTTTTGTTGTATGGGTCGTGATTTTGTTATGTGTCACTCTTTTGTGTTTTTTTGTGTTAATTTTTTTTTGATATGGTTTTGTTATTTATTTTATATTTAATAATGTATAGCTATATTATAATATATAGATATGTGTATTTATATATCATAATATAACAATATAATATGTTTGGTGTCATTATATATACGATAATAATATTAACTAGTATGTATTTTATATATATTAATTTGGTCAATTCATGTTGAGTTGTGACAGTACATTATTAATTTACTAAATTCAAACACTACAGATGATTCAGAGACTCCCTTAAGGGGATCTCTAAATCCATCTGCAGTGTTAGAATTTAGTAAAATGTACAAATTCATTCTCAAATTAGTAATTTTTTGCAGTGTCGAAGTGACACAACTAAAAATGACCAATTGTTATCTAGTCATTTGAAGTCTACATATCCTCTGATTAAATATGGTCATTTATCTTGGTCATTTTTAGTTGGTTTCTATCCTGTGACAAAAATTGGCCATTTATCTTGGTCGTTTTTAGTCATCTCACTTAGAATTATCAATTTTGCTCATTTGTTCCTTTTGGGAGACTGTGGCGACCAAAATTTTTGGTCTCCTGGTCACTAATCTCTCATTTTCCACTAGTGTATGTTCAACATATGGGTGTAAAACTAGATGCAAAAGTGGATAAAAACATGGATGCAAAAAAGGATGCAAACATGGATGCTACAAAAGTAGGCACAAAAGTGGGCGCATAATGGGGTGCACCAAAAATGGATGCAAAAGGTGATGAAAAAGTGGATGCAAAAAATGATGCAAACGTGGAAGCAAAACATGATGAAAAAAGTGGCGCAAAATTGGATACAACCATGGATGTAAAATTGGATGCAAATTGGATGCGAAATTGGATGCAAGAAAAGTAGATGCAAAGTAGTTGTAACACCCAACGCAAAACCCAATGCAAAAGTGGATGCAAAAATGGATGCATAAAGGGATGCAATAACTGATGTAAAATTGGATACAAAAAAAGATGCAAAATTGGATGCAAAAGTTGAAGCAAAAGTGGGTGTAAAAGTAGGCGCAAAAATGGGTTTGAATTGGGACGCGACAAAAGTGGATGCAATAGTAGATGCAAAAAAAGATGCAAACATGGATGCAAAATGGGATGCAAAAAGGGATGAAAATGTGGGTGCAAAGGGGACAAAATAATGGATGCAAAAGTGGATGCAAAATTGGCTGAAACAAAACAAGATGCAAAACTAGACTCAAAACATGATGTAAAATTTGATGCAAAACTTGGCGCAGGAAAGGATGCAAAAAAAGAAACAGAAGTGGATGCAAAAGTGGATGTAAAAAAGGATGCAAAAGTGGATGAAAACAAGGGCGTAAAAGTTGAGGCAAACATGGATGTAAAAGGGGGCGCAACAAGAGTAGATGTACAAACTAGGCGCAAAATTAGGTGCAAAACTAGGCTCAAAACCTGTCACAAAACCTAATGCAAAACCTGGCGCATAACCAGGTGCAAAACCCGATGCAAATTACGTCGCAATTTGTGCCATATTTAGAAAAAGGATGCAAAAAATGCCTAAACTAGCACCAACCCATGAAATTGCACCATTTTGTCCAAAAAAAGAAGAAAAATACACTGAAAGATGGCCTAGATGCAAAAATGGATGTAAAAAGAGACGCTAAATCCAGTTTTTGTTGTAGTGCTAGAAACAAATTCATCTTACAAATCACCCCTAAAAAATCACCAAGTGACATGGATTTATATTCCACTTAGAAATACTAAAGTGGTCGGATATTCAGAAAACATAGATAATAACATGTGCTATGGAAAGTATTTTTGAGGTGCAACTTGTTTGATGGATTTATCTATTTCTTAAACCTAATCTATGCTAGTTGGTGTGGTTGAAACCTAAATGCAAGCTAAAACTTAGCTAGTTGGAGTGGTTGAATGTTAGATATGGGATTTTTCCAAGATCACTTTACTGATTTTTTATGAATATTATGAAATTCACTCAATTATTCAAAATTTTCAAGTACATTGAATTTTAATCTACATTTTATGAATACGGTAGAAAACAATAAAAGTTTCAAAAAAATTAAACTTCAGTTTCCCTACAATAATTATGATAATTATTTTTTTATTTTACAACCTCTCAACTTTAACAATGAGAGACAAAAGACACTATGTTTTATTCACACTACCCTATACATAGTAATCCAAAGTATGACATTTATCAAGTCTAGCTTATATATATAGTAGTTTTCAAAATATACAAAGCTGCAATACTAATACTGTAGGAATTTGAAATGCATTTCCATAAGTCAAGATTGTTGATATACATCATCAACACAAGGAAAATATTGTGGTGGAGATAATAATATTCTCCTTAATTTCTTCAAAATGTAATAGTCCTTCCTCTAATTCCATGGCTTTTTTAGACAAAATATATGCTTTTGTATTCAATTCTCAGTATATATGCTGGAAATTTCAAGTATTAAATACAGAAAATAGTTCCTAGATGTTTTGGCACCAATGCATAAGTGATAACACCTATAAATACAATTTTCCATAAGCCAAATCTATAATAACCTTTGAAATGGATAGGTACTGCCACATTCAAAGGATATCATAGATTAGGCGTCTAAAAAATCAAATTTACAGGTATTATCACTTGTGCATTGGCGCTAAAACATCAATGATCTATTTTATGTATGTAATACTTTATCTTTCTAGCATATCTACTGAGAATTGAACACAATAGCATAGAATGTTTCTAAAAATTCTATGGAACTGGAGGAAGGATTATAACATTTTCAATAACTTAAGGTTCCTCACACAAATATGGGGAACCTTTTAGATGCAATACATGTTTTACAAAACATGTTCTTGTTGTAGAATTCAACAACACATACATGTTTATTAAACATAGGAATGGGAAAGTGATGCAGGAGAATAGGCTCAAAGGATCAAGTCACTTGTGACTTCATAAAGTCATGTGGAACATTCTAGAAGAGACTTAGAGTCTCACTTGTAATATTTTTTTTTGTTAAAATAGATGATTAAATAGACTCGTTCATGCCAATTACAGGTATGATACTAAATAGACACATAGGATAGGATCATGTTTCCTTCATGCATATTACATTATCCTATGATAATATCACCTTAACCATAGGTATGAATCCACCTCATTATGCCATGAAACCCTCATACTTCTATTAGAAGTGGCTTCACGTGAATGGAGAGCTCTCCTTATCATGGGTACCCTAGTTAGATCCTGTTTTGCCACTTGGTTCCCATGTTGAGCATCCTCCTTAAGTTTGGGGAGTCTCTTATAGTCCTTCCATTTCTTCGAGTAAATACCTTCATGTTCTTTCTTGAACTTTATGCTATCCATATCCTATGAGACTCCCTTTTATATCAATTTCTAATTTAATTTGCATAAATTCACTTGTCGTATTTAGATTTGTGACGATTTATTTATTTAGTATATAAGCCATATATCCCAATCATGTCTCAATCCTAGGTAGGAAGAGCCTCCCATATATCTTTTGTAGCTTGATTACCCCTTACCAGGAGGAGACATCCCCCCGAGTGTCCTTATCTTGCATATGATTCCTTGCATTAAGCATAGGTATTTTCCACTGCTTGGAACTAGTCTTCTTTCATGTGACACTCATTTCCTCCTTAGTGTAATGTAA
Source organism: Pseudotsuga menziesii (assembly GCA_001517045.1). Taxonomy (NCBI): domain Eukaryota; kingdom Viridiplantae; phylum Streptophyta; class Pinopsida; order Pinales; family Pinaceae; genus Pseudotsuga; species Pseudotsuga menziesii. The sequence goes on from LPNX010062069.1 coordinate 20,703, forward strand.
GAAATTTTATTCTTTTTCAAGCTTTCCAAATATGAAAAATACCAAAAATCATAAAACATAAAAAACTAGATGGGAAATGATGTTACTTTCTATTGGAAATTGTCGTGTCATGTTTCCTTCAAATAGAGAATAGTACATTCACCCATTGGTTGGGTTACTAGTATGACTTTAGGTGTTGTACTCATTATTCTAAGTTTCCTACACCGACTAGTTATGATTCCAATCCCTATGGAGCCTCTATCAATGCCTCATGTGTCATAGAGTTGTCCAAGTATGCATTTCTGGGTCTATTCTTCCTATGAGTCTTCATCTACATTATGCTCTTGTTTGATGGAAGTTTTATCTTGAGTCGTCCATTCCTTCGTTATATTTTCTCTACATGTCGACCATTCCCGATACAGTTTTTACTAGTTCATGCACTTCTTGTTCTTGCAAATTATCCATCATTGTTGTTTACCTCATGTTGGTTGATGAGGGATGCCTTAATTCCATCCTTCTAGAAAATTCCATTCCATCGAATTTAGAACATTTATTCTGGAATAAGGATATAGAGTCCATTAAGTTCCTTGAGGCTTGTAGTCATCAATGGAAAGTTATCTCTCCATCAACAGATTTGGGAATACATCAATGTCCCCTAATGGATGGATTCTCTCAAGTGTTCGACCTCAACACATATATTCACACTTATTTGTTTGCACCCTATACCTTTATTCCCATTATCATTATCGGTGTAATATCTCACGTCTGTTAATGGTATACATCAATGACCAGTAATTAGACCATGATCCATCATGTTCAACTGTGACACCTTCATTTGCCTGATGGGGCATGTACTAGCAAAAATTAGTGTTGAATACCTTCGATCTTGGTTCCATTTCGTATATGATACCTCTATGATCATGCCAGTATATATGAGATTTCAACTCTCATGACCAAATTTCAGTGTACCATTTGATGTCTTCATTCTGTATGGATACCTTACATCACTGCATAGTGTGTGTGGTGATGACCACTCATGACATATGTCCATTATTCCTATTCATGTCCATTTTAATCCCATGTATCTAATATTGGTATGTGTTTGCAGTCATATGTAGAGATCTATCATTGTATTGTACTGACGAGTGGCTAGTTTTTCCACGTGGGTCTTCATTACTTCACTTATAGGGATATTATAATGTATTTAGGCCATTGTGTACCTATATAACCTCACACATTAGGGGGTATCTATTATAGCATGATTTACCACACCAGATACATCATGCTTGGATGGAATATCCATGTTCCTATGTAGACTCCCTTTACCACTTTTTTCTCATCATAACCCTAATGCTCCAGTGGAAACCCTTAATGAACATGTTTATATATATATGCGAGTCACAAGTCTACAACCCATGTATACACAACTTGCACCAATGTCACCCAAGCACGTAGGGAAATGTGTTCAAAAACAAAAAAAAATATTTGGAGTTTTCCCCCACTAAGTAACAAAGTTCTTGTCTATTGGCATTCCATATGTCAGGAAAGGCTCCACTTTGACCCTTCCTTTCCTATTAAAGGGATATATATTGAGCTACTATGAATCATTAGATGAGTAGAAATTTGAGATAAAATACATTATAGTGGAATTGTGCCCCATTTTTATGTGCTTGAGTATATGTCCCTTTGTCCTTGAAGCATCCATCAGTGCTTTTTCCCAAGATTTCCTTGATCTTTATGAGATTTCCTTTGTATGGAGGATTTTTATTAGTGGATTTCGAGGACCCAGGTAGAGAGACTCAGTTTCTCGATTCCGATGAGGTGACAATAGAGTTTGTCATCTTTATCTCTGTTCATATTAATAGAAATATCCATTTCTCGTCTATTGCATGTGTAATTATAAATATTTTCTATCCATGGATGTAATTAACTTATATTGGAATATATCATGCTATATTACATTGTAATTCTTTACATATATCATGCTTGTATATGTTGTTGTTGTTGAGTGAAATGCGTAGGTACAAACTAAATGAGGATCTACTTCAAACTTCCGAAATAAGGTATGCCCCATTGATCCCTTAGTGTTAGTTTTTCTTATATGTTTAACATGATAGGAAATGGGTTTATTTCTAGTGTCATCCTGTCTGTTGTGGTCCACCCCAAGCCATAGGAGATATTCTCCATAACATGTGGATAGGAAGAAGGAGGGGGGTGGTTTTATAGAGAGGGAGGGGGGATTTAGAGAGAAAAGGAGAAAGAAAAGAGAAGGTGTAAAATAACATGTGCACGTAGATACATGTGTACATAGGTACACGTGCATGCCTTTAAATTCAATTTTTTTGGCACCCTTGCAAGTTTGGTGATAGCTTTGGATTCCCAAACCTTAAGAATATAACTGAGTTATACCAAAACACAACCAATTATATAACTTCATGTTTTTCACCCTTCATTCTGCATGTTCTCCACTTGTGCACTACTAATGAAACTACACACACTTATCGAGATTTGGGTGCATATTCTAATTATATATATATTTAATATAATATGTTATTGTTTTCTATTTTTAATTCACTTTTAATTGCAATCGTGTCAAATTTGTATAAAACATAGTTTGTTTATTTCGGCTATAACTTTTGATTGGATCACCTATTTCAGAAACATAAAAGAACATGTACAAGAACACAAGAATATCTAGAAACTAAAAACAAATTGATTGATTATGTTAAGACCATGATAGGGTGGACCAACGCTCGACCATGTCATTTTAGGGCTTCACTAACTTTCTTAATTTAAAAAAGTATATAAAATTAACTTCTAAAAAATTAGAAAAACATCCATGCACAATATATGCATGTTACCTACAACTCTACTTATGCTTTTTCACAAAATTTGACAATCTACACACCAAACTAATGGACCAAATCAAACATATGCATTATGTTTTAGAGAAAATATAACATACCAATATTAGAAGAAACACATTATGGGTTTTTTATACCTATTTCCATAAATAAAAGTTATATATTCCAGAGAGTATTCTGATTGTCTACGTTTCCTCATTTTACACCTAATTCTAAAACATTACCTAGGAACCTCTATAATTCATGTTAATCATGATATGTATATTTTTCCAGCATTCCATTGCAACTAATGCATCATAAGTGGGTATCATTACCTTGCACCAACATTGCATTGCTTACTCAAATATGTGGCGTACTTTAGCAACTTGATTCCTGATGGATCTACTACTCGATTCCCAACAAGGATAAATGAAACTCTGACTCTAGCTCATAGGTTTATTCATTACAACACCTCTAGATCACTACTTATTAATTGAAAACAACAATGCTAGCCCTCATCTAGTTGAAGGGGTCCTCATCAAACACTCTAGAATATCTACCCTTAGAGCCTAAGATTATCGTTCCGAGGTATTTTAGTGACATGGATGGTGAACATATTGATGCATGGATTCAAAATCTATCCATGTATTTTGACTCTCAACCTAGGATGACAAACAACAATAAAATAGAATGTGCAGCACTACATCTAGATGGGATAATGACAAAGTAGTGAGAAAATATTCATGATTTCTCCACCTTCTATATGGATTTGGGGGGAGACATCTCTAAATCATAAGTCTACAACATCCTATACACATTTCTTGAGACATTATGACAACGGTTTTACTCACCAAGGATCTATAGTTTCCTTGGCAAGACATTCCGTGATTGTTGGCAATCTCCTTCCAATTGGTGATTCAATGTGAGATAAGTCCAAGTTAAAGGGAAAAGGTGTAGACCATGACCTAAAAAATGTGTGGCCTCACATTTTTGTTTTAACCAATCCCAATGTAGTTGTTATGAACTCCACAACATATGCTTATCTTTACAAGACATAATATATTATTATTGATTCTTTTGTCAATTATGGAGAATATTACTTTTCCTAAACAAAATGAAATCCAAGACACTTAAATCCGGTAGGATAGAATTAGAAAAACCAAACGTTAGCATGCTTTTACTTATGTTGTTATGTCCTTTTTTTACCCAGCTATGGCCATGCTCAGATCAATAAGAGAGTTATTTCAATATTGATTGAAGGCCTATCAAGGCTCATAATTTGAAGTCTCATTGCTTGAGGCTCCCCACCACTGCTTGGGTGTACCTATCAATGTAACATTAAATCCCTTTACTCAAACTTATTCGGGTACTTTCTCTCCTCTATTTTAGAAAACAAATTTGCATAATTGCATATATAATACATGAGCTAAAGAGTCATGCAGAGCGACTTCATCTTCATGCTCACCTGCTGCTCTATCTTCACGGTTTATTGCTTTAGATACTTGGCATACCGTAGGACTAGGGAATTGGATTATATTCAAACAGGAATTTCTGTTTGACACTTCTTCAAACCAGAGGCAACAAAATGAGAAATAGGGAGTTGATGCGAGCCTTATTATATATTCCCACCCAACCATGTTCTTCCCCTTGGAAAAGATCACAAACATTCGCTCATTGGGAAGTGGACAATATAGAACCTTTCTTTATTGGTGCTATTAAAGATATAGAGTTTGACTTAGGTCTCGACTTAAGGACTTAAAGTTAACGACTTAAGGACTTAAAGATGAAGAAGTTCATGACTTAAAGATGACTTAAGGAACTTAAGGATTTACTGATGAAGAAGTCTTTGATTAAGGAACTTAAAGTTATTGAAAACTCATGAGTCACTTGTCTTAGTACAACCATCATAGTTGGGCTAGCCTTTACATAAAAAAGGTTCCCTCCTATAAGTTCGGTGCCATAGGTGAAGGCCAGGCAGAAGGGCTCATTCCTGGGGGACACCCCCAACCCCCCACCGAAGGGCTTATTCTTGCACTTGTTACCTCCAATGGGTGCCAACCCCATATTAGGGTGCGTCGTGGTGCCTGGATGGAGGTGAAGGTAATTAGCCAAGGAATTACTTTTAGTGGCATGCTCCTACATGGCTTGGTGGTAGGTTTCAGTAAGTGGTGTAACAGGTCTACTAATGAAGGCCTGGTCCGAATCTGTCCATAGTCTTACGAGTAAGGTGGTAGTCTAGCATGGATAACTTAACATGAGAAATTAATATGATTTTAAAAATAGTAGTATTATTTAGTATTAATATAGCTATTTAAATTATTATTATTTTAACATTTAGTATTAACCAATAATGGAGAGACCAATAAAAAATTAAAAAATATTTACATATATTAAAAATAATAAATATTGATTAAAGAATTTTTAATATAAATATAATGAAAAAATAAAATTTTAATAATAATATACTTTTAAGGTCACCACTGCCAAAGTCTACAAAGGTGTACATACACTACCCCGCTCTAGATTTGAACCCGTGACCTCCTAAGAGGAAACACATGCTCTTAACCATTAGGCCCACTCATTTACACAATGTTTTCTCAATGCTCTCTTTTGCATATTGAGTCCTATATGCTTTTTTCTCTTTTGCATTAAATTTTTTTTATTCCTTTGTCAATTATGGAGAATATTACTTTTCTTAAACAAAATGAAAACTTAATCTTAACATGAGAAATTAATATGATTTTAAAAATATATATATTAAAGTAGTATTTAAATTATTATTATTTTAACATTTAATATTAATCAATAATGAAGAGGCCAATAAAAATAAAAAATATTTACATATATTTAAAATAATAAATATTGATTAAACAATTTTTAATATAATGAAAAAATAAAATTTTGCACAATGCTTTTCCCAATGCTCTCTTTTGCATTGTGAATCCTATATGTTTTTTTCTCTTTGGCATTAAATGTTTTTGTTTTCTTTGGCATAATTTTATATGTTTTTGTCAAAATGTTTTATATTATTATTAAATTGATTTATTTTTCATGAAAAGGAAAAAATATATCACATATTTTACTAATTAAATTAGTTTAAAATGAAACAATTACTTGACTTGTAGTTAAATCCATACATTAAATTATATAGACATGTCTTAGCTATTACTTATCACAATCACATATAAATTGAAATGTTTTTAATATGTTTTTTAATAATTATTTATTTTAAATTTAAAACTTCATTAACATAATGTTAAAAAATATAATAAAAATATTATCTTTCTTATCAAATCACTTTGGATTACACCAATTTGGTATCTCGCTTGGCGATGACCTTAAAAATAGATTATTATTATTATTATTACAAAATACAAACACATCTTATTGAAATAAATCTATAAAAAAAAGGTGATGTGTCTATCAAAATAAATTACAAATCATTATGGCCTATATCCAAAATGACATTATATAACAAATAGGTAAGGAATTTCATAAGTTTTGGACATTTTATAACAAATAAGTATGGAATTTCAGACTCCCATTTTATAACAAATAGTGATGAAATTTGACCGACAAGAGGCAATTTAACCATCAAAACTTTTGATTACTCATAAAAAATATTCGTTAAAATGTATAAATGTTTGAGATCAAATGATATGTAACTTGACAAGGCTGTTGGATTTGAAATTCAGACCATGTCTAGCTTCCCGGGCTCAGTGGCGCTCACCTCATCTATTCGGTAGCCATCGGGATAACTCTCCGGCTTATACTCGCTGGATCTCAATTTCTGCACCTTCTTTGCATCTTCTTCCTCTACTGAAATCCTCTCCGCTGACCAACTCAGCGGTCTCCGCGGAAGAAACCATCCCACAAAACTGCCAACGCAGACCTTCAGAATGCCCTCTACTATCTAGATCAGCCAGTAGGGCTGACGTGGGTAATCCATAGCATCCAGCAGCCTCTCCTCGAACAAGAAAAAACATGACATGTCTCAGCACCGGACGGAGGCAGATCGGTACGTTCGACAACAGGAGATTCAATGTGGCATCACCAATCTTCCTATTGGAATCGGAGTCCGTCATTTTTTCAGCTTCGTATTGACGGCTAAAACTCTCCACTCCGTCCACTGTGTCAGGAATATCTCGAATCGTCATCCGGGCACCGATGTCTCGCCACACCACGAAGTTCGTCGTTGTTTCTTTTTCCGTCCACAAATATACAGAAGCCTATTCATATTCTTCCGAAAATGAACGAAATAGTAATTGAGAAAGGAGAGTTAGCGAGCGTACTTTGAGACAAATCGCTTGGGCTCCAAGATGAAGGCTGAGAGCATGTAGTGAAAATCTTGGTTGGAGATGTTGTAGCGGCCGTGAATGAAGTTCAGGCGGCGGAGCGCAACGGATCCGCGGGAGCTGTCGACGTGATTGAGATGGAATTCCTGCGTCAGAATGTCGGTGTTGTCGTAACGTTTGTTAACGGTTGTGGGCGAGAACTGCCCAGTTGCCGCCAGCAGCTTGGATATGGAGGGAACGGAAAAGGGCGAATTCCAGAGCCTTCTTGTTGAGCAGAGGGGATTCCACGTAACGCGTGAGCTTCGAGAGAGCCGGATCCATGGATGAAATTAAACGCAAGCGTCTTGGTCGGATGCAAATATGGTTGACGATCGAATTTTTGTATCTCATTAAGTACTGAAAAACTACCATACCATTTTATATAAGAGAATCCAACAAGGATGTTCAGAGTTGTCTAGTCTAATAAAGATAACTATGTTAACGATAATGCTATACAATACTTAACAAATAATATATAAATATATACTTCATACTGGTATGTATAAAGAGTAATCATAATAATAATATTAAAAGTATAAAAAAGAAAGATGGCTCCATTTATTATTATTATTACTAAAACATAATTAAATATTATATAATAGCTACAAAAGTATAGATAAAAACTAGTTAAAAATTTGTAAGTTAAATATTAAAAATGTTTAAATTAAATAAAAGGGTTAAATCAAGAAATCAAATGATTCTTGATTTAACTGTTTTTTTGATTAAAAAGTCTGCCTAGGCCCAAGCCAAAGAGAGGCTTGGGGATCTTCCATCATTTTTAATGAATCATTATTTTGGTTGTTTATTTTCAAGAAGGTTCTCAAATAACATTTTCGTAGGAAGAAAAAGGAGAAGTGATTCAAACCTGATATTCCAATTAGGGAAGCCTTACCATAGGAACTCTAAGCTACTTGCATGTTGGAACCAACTCGAGGGACCCCAAATGAAAACAACGAATGGTTTCGGTTGGGTGGAACGTGGTAGTTCTCAAGTGATTCAGTTATCTATTCAGAGGTCAGATCTGTCTGTGAATTTGTTAATGCTGGGTAATTGAGTGTGCAGGTTTTCAGCCATTGAAATAGCATCACCTTACAGGTATGAGGTTCTTGATTTTTTCTTTTCATTGTCTAGTACATTTTCTGGTTAAATATTTGAGGATGGTGTTCCCTAGTTTATTTCTGACATGTATTTCTTGTTCTATAACTTAAGGGTTTATGCTTTACTTCTAAATCTAGGTCTGCAATTTACTCTTTAGGTTATTTTATGTTCTATTTCTAAACATTATGTGTGCAATTTATTTCATGTCTAAAGATATTCAAGGGTTTTGTTCTTCCAAATTTATTTCAGCATTTTATTTCCTATCTTTAATTTTATTCCCAAGACCTAGAACTACTTCAAACAAAGCCTATATATATAGTTATTTATGTATTCTACTGGCAAATTTTATATTGCTAGCAGACCTATATTTAATATAAATAGACCAACTAGCACCTATAACATTAGCATAAGCTCTAAAGAGAAATGTTTAAACATAACTTATAAAGTACGTTAACTTAGAAAATATATATTTAAACAGACCCATAACCAAAGTAATAAAGATACGAATGCCAAACTAAACCATCAAATACCTCTCAAGGTCTGTATACATATTATAAAGAACCAATATTATAAGCAAATCATTTTTCATTATTAAAAGTAATCCATAAATCAAATATACAGTCAAGGTAATGAGACCATCTAATGGTCTGAAGTTCATGATATAAATAAACAATCCTAAAACATAATCAATCTCATTCATAATAACCAAACCACATAATTAATACACAAAATGTATTTATCCAAATCATATATCCTAAACCAATTTCCACATAATAAATTAACCATATGTTATGCGTAGAACTCATTAAAACAATGCATAAATAAATAAAGGTCGCAGGATCAATTCCTGTGGACATGAATGCTCAAACAAGCCATTACAATAACCATTGTGACCCGGGATCGAATCCTAAGGAGGTCACCATATTACATTTACAAATCACCATATCAAATCGTGTAGGATTCTCTATCATCCTACCCAACGTTGTAAATATTTCAACATATCTCTGCACAAAGGTTAAAACCCCCAAATAAATTACACGTTGTAACCATTTCATGGCTCTCGGCCATTTGTATGCAAAACATTAAACACTATCTTAACCCTTTAAAACCTTATCAACGCTAAGCATTTAGCAACAACATTCATTCGAAGGGTTACACCCATAGTCACAGACTCTACATTTAAATACATGGGAAGGAATGCAACTATGATTTAAACCAGAAAAACAAGATGTCATTCATCTATTACACAGTCGCAGCTCTAATGGCAGGAACACCATTTCCATCTACCGCATGGCTCCAAAGGCCAAAAAACGCTATTAACAATCCATATAAAGAATTTAAAACAAGGATTACCAAACCACATAGAGTCAATCTAGCACTAAGATAAGAACCATAACCATGATACGCATAGTATAAACCAAAATAAGGTTTTACACAGTTGTGTATCCAAGGCCTTGCACCAATGCAAGCAATGGTGTTATCGCCTTTACCAAAACATAACCATCTTTACAATTCGCAGAGCCTGTAAATAGTCACCAAGGAAAACATTACTGCACAGAGTATCCATTTTCAAAACCCAAAATACATTTAGTCCTGACCCAAAGGCGTTAAACCCAAACAGAAACCCCAAGTCATAAATGTATCCCTAGATGCTTGACATAAATTTATAGAGTCCCTTTCTCCTTTCACAACGATTAAAACCAGACTAAGCATTCAACCTATGAGGAGCTTCAAGCTCTGTCACGACAATCATACAAGAGAAGGAACATGTTTTAAACTTGTTACAGTAGGGCTTACTCGTAATTGGTATTGTGTTGACCTAAGGGCGACCCACGACCCATGCTTCCCAAACCCTACAACTTGCAAACAAAACCAAGCTACGATGAGAAGTATGTTGTAAACACCAAATTAAACAACTATACAATGCTACTAAACTAGAATTGGAGTCATACCTCCCAATGCAACCAACCTCCAAAGCTCTATGCCATCGAACAGACCAGAGACAGAGTTTATGCAACCATGTTGCAAATGACCCAGACCCTCGTGCTAGTCCAATCCATAAGCTTGAGACCCATGTTTCCACATGTGCATTTAATTCACCACCCTGACCCCCATTACCACAAATCAAAATCCAAAGTGTATAGTTCATGCCACCTTCCAATGTGGAGCAACGTTTAAACCCCATGTAACATATAAACCCCAACATGCACATTATATACTTAGGGTATAGCCATAGTTCACGGCATATGTAATATGACATGAATGGATACTTATATGTCTTCTAGCGTTTACACAAAGACTTTAATAAACCAAAAACCATGTTATAAAAGGATAAGCCATGTACATTATCCCATACACCATGAAAATATTAATGTGCACAAGTAATTAAATCAAGGTCATAAGACCATAAAAACAATAATAGTAACCCGTACAACATAGGCTGATAAAACAACCATCCTTGTGCAAATATCAACCAACAAGTGTCATAGTAGTCACTATGATAGGACTCATTAGAGGAATTTTGGGGTCTAAAATGGGCCTCCTAAGGAAAATAATAAAATAATAGTTAAAATAATAAAATAATGGTTAAAATAATAAAATAATNCATGTTGGATGCGGAATCAAATTCCGCATCCAACGAGCTCTCCTGATCGAAATTTGAGTAAAAACACAGGGAGATATGTCAAAAATACGAACACAAAAAGTAGTTTTTTTTAATGACAAATATGCCAATTCAACCATTATGGTTGACTTATTTTATTGAAATTCTATTGGTTCTTGAATTCCAACTCACAAAAACTTATTTTGGCACGTTTTCTTATAAGGCCCATTTTAGACCCCAAATTTCCTCTAATGTGTAAGTCTGTCGTCATCCAAACTGAGTGCTAGTGATGAATGAGCAATATGTCTTGTTCCGCTTTTTACAATCAGTTTCCGTCATCAAGTGCACCTGCATGCGATAAGGAAATAAATACATCCGTTCAATAATAAATAAGTAAGCCCTGTAGCAACAAGTAAAAAACTGTTACCTTTCAGGTGTTTACAAGGGAAACAAGTCCCGCCACTCCACCCCTTTACAATACAAGTTAAGTCGGAATTATTCATAAATCAATATCGAACTTTATAACCAATGAGTAAGCAAGAAAAATAACACACATACATATAAATGCAGAACCATAGAATTCAGATACTAAGCAACATCACATTACACTAATAATCACACCGAGAAAACTGAAAGCAGGAAGTATGAACAGCTTACAACAATACAACACAATAGACAAAGTACAACACATTCTGCATAAGTTTAAATAATGTCCAGCTCAGATATTATTTGACTAGCCTATTAATTTTATTTTATTTTCAAATTTTGGGGACATTACAAGTGGTATCAGAGCCCAGTTTCAACACTAAGATACCAAATGGGTGTACTAGACATTCGTTGTAGGGAAAATAAAGTATTATTTTAAATTTTGTTAACTTACAGAAATTTTTTCTGTTATTAAAAATTTGCAATTGCGGGATTTTAAAAGAACACTTCAGATCATGAACACTGAAGAAGATAACAACTGGAAAGTGAATTTGAATACCCCCGCCCAGGAAGCAAAACTAGTGGTGGAACTAAATTCTGATATAATGAAAACCATACAAAGTCTTCCAGCATACTTACAGAGTTTCAGAGATGATAATATGAATGAAAGAAAGGAACAACAAGCAATTAATGAAGCATTGCTATGAAAAATGGTGGAAGAAATCCCACAGGAAAAACCCACTCATTCCACAAACAGGTTCAAGAAAGAATTTGATCATAAACGAGCTAGTAGCCCGAGAGAAGAAGGAAAAGAATAGCATACCTCTAAACCTCCAGAATGAGATTATAATAGTATTTCTAGTGATGATTCTCTTTCTCCATATAGAAAGAAACTGAGAAATGATGGAAATCTTCAGGAAGAGTTTCGAAAAATAAAACCCCAACTTATGAAGGAGAGATGAACATGGAGGAGAAAGTTGAGGAATGGCTTTTATAGTATGAGAAAATATTTTCGAGTTCATAACTAGTCTAGAAAAATGAAAGACCGTATAGCCATCTATAACTTAAATGGGAAAATAGTTAGATGGTGGAGAGACTTGAAGCATACCAAGAAAGATGAGTTAAGAGAAATACGATGGAGTAGTTCATAAGATTTTTCAATAGAAATACATGTCGAAGAGGTTCTTCGACAGAAAAGTGAAAGAGTTTCACAAGTTACGTATGGGATCCATGACTATGGATTATTTTATTAATAGATTTTTGGATCCATTTCATTATGTACCCTACGTCAAGGACGAGAAAGTAAAAATACAACAGTTTTTGGGATGTCTTCCTCCCAACTTTCAGTAGAGGATTGAATTTTACATGCCTAAAACATTTGACACCACCTTACAAAAAGATAGTATTTGCTATGAGCATGGACAACTAAGGCAATATAACATTAACAGAAGGGAATACGGGTCTAGGACCTTCGCAGACAACTGTAAATCGAGTTTTAACCCACCACCGTATAAAAAATAGAACAACAATTTTCCAGCCAACAAGAACTTAAACAAAACAACTACAAAGCCATATGTACCAGCTCCAAATACCAACAAGACGGCAACAAATGGGTGAGCCAATGTTGCCCCATTACAAATTAAATGCTGCAAATTCCAAGGGCCTTATTATGCCCAAGACTGTAAGAATAATACCAATGGGGTATTGCACAACTTAGAAAAAGAACCAACGGTAGAGAACATAGCTGGAACACCGTGTATTTATGCAACCTTGGATGGTTGATAGGAAGACCATCAGGCTACCATGGTTGAGATAGAAGGTAAGATCTTAAATGCCTCTATTTCAATATTGATTGACCCCGGTGCTTTTCGGAGCTATGTATCACCTAAAATTGTTGATGAATGTAAACTAGGAAAAGCTAAACATGATAAACCTTGGCTGGTGCAATTAACCATAGGTACGAAAGAAAAAAAAATTTAGAAATCGTTAAAGATTGTGAGGTAAACCTGAATGGTTTTCCTACTATAGTAAACTTGAACATCCTACCCTTAAGATCGTATGATGTACTTATCAACATGGACTGGTTGGAACAACACCATGTCATGCTCGATTGCTTACACAAGTCAATCTTGTGTACAGATAGCCTAGGGAATCAAGTGAAGATTCAAGGCATACCTAAGAAAGTATTCGTAAGGCAGATATGTGCTTTACAATCAAAGAAGTGCATTAGTAAAGGCTGGAAACTATTTGCAATGAACATCCAAGACATAGAAGCTAAAAAAGAACAACACATAGAGGAATTTCTAGTTCTTGTAAAATTCAAGGATGTATTTCCTAAGGAAATCCCAGGATTACCTTTCAAACAAGACCTAGACTTTTCCATAGAACTGACACCACGATCAGTTCCATCTTCAAAATCTCCTTACCGCATGAGTGCACCAGAGTTGGTGGAACTCAAACTGCAGTTGCAGGAGTTTATTGAGAAAGGATATATCCGACCAAGTGCGTCTCCTTGGAGAGCACTGATACTTTTTGTAGAGAAGAAGGATGGTACAATGCAGATATGCATCGATTACCATAAGCTTAATAAGATGACTATCAAGAATCGATACCCACTCCGAAGGATCGATGACTTGTTTGATCAAGTAGGAGGAGCCAATATCTTTTTAAATGTTGATCTGTGATATGGGTACCATCAGGTACGAATTCGCGACGAGGATCTTCACAAAACCGCCTTTCGTACAAGGTACGAACACTACAGTTTTGTAGTAATTTCGTTTGGGTTGACCAATGCACCCCAAAACTTTATGTGTATGATGAATAGTATATTCAGTAAATATCTGGATAAATTTGTTTTGTTCTTTATAGACGACATCCTATTTTACTCTAAGAGTAAAGAGGAACACGAGTAACACCTTCACATAGTGCTATGGGTGTTATGAGAACACCATCTCTACGCCAAGTTTAGTACACGTAATTTTTACAAACCACATATACAGTACTTAGGTCACATCATCTCCGAGATGGGGATGGTTGTGGACCCAGAAAATATTAAATCCATACAATATTGGCCTACCCCTACAAGTGTCGCCGACATTAGATCCTTTTTGGGATTATCCGGTTATTACCGAAAGTTCATTGAGAACTTCTCAAGGATATCTTGTCCCATGAACGCTTTGCAAAAGAAGGAAAATAAGTTCTTATGGATGACCAAGTGCAAGGAAAGTTTTCAAAATCTTAAATAGCTTTGGACAACTGCACCGATACTATGAATTGTGGATCCCGATGGGGATTTCATTGTTTGCATGGATGCAAGCAAGGAAGGAATCAGAGGATTCCTCTTGCTAAGTGATTACAAGATCTGTTGTGAATCATGAAATTTAAAAGAACATGAGCATAAATACCCCACACATGATCTTGAGTTAGCCGCCATCATCCACGCCTTGAATATGTGGAGGAACTGCCTCATGGGAAGGAAATTCCTCCTGAAGACAGACAATATGAGTCTGAAATATTTATTTGAGAAACCGGATTTGAATGCCAGGAAAGCCATATGGTTGGATTTACTAAGCGAGTACCATTTCAAGCTAAAGTATATAAAAGGAAAAGAGAACAAGATCGTTGATGCTTTGAGTCGACGAACTCATATGATATATGAGGTGACTTTAAGTCAAACCGATTTGGATTTACACGAGAGGATGAGAATGACCAACAGAGTTGACCCTTTCTATGTAGAAATCCTCAAGAAGGTCCAAGAGGATAGGTTGTGTCAACAACAAAAAGAGTACAAGGTAGACGAAACAGGACTGCTATGGTCCAAAGAGAGATTGTACGTTCCGGAAGGACGGGACATTCGGTTCAGCATCCTCATGAAATTTCATCAGGCACCCTACTCGGGGAATCCGGGATATCAAAAGATGATGTCCTTCGTTAAGAGATAGTTTTTTTGGCCCAAGTTAAAGGCTGACATAGGGTTTTTTATCGAGAGATGTCAAGAATGTCAGTTGGTCAAAGCTGAGTACCAGCATCATTCGGGGTTGTTGCAGCCATTACCCATTCCAGAATGGAAGTGGGAGTTCATTAGTATGTATTTTATCATGGATATACCTAAGAGTAAGAAACCAAATGATTATATCTTTGTAGTAGTTGACAAATTGTCAAAAGCAACACACTTCATTCCAGTGAAGTTGACCTACAAGGTAGCACACATTGTTGATATCTTCTTGAAGGAGATATTTAGATTGCATGGGATACCCAAGGCAATCATCTCATATCGAGATACTAAATTTACCGAGAACTTTTGGAGATCCTTATTATCTAGATTAGAGACGTAGTTGAACTTTAGTACTACTTACCACCCGCACACAGTTGGGAAGACAAAGAGGGTAAATCAGCTTATGGAGGACATGATTAGGATGTATGTCATGAACAACCCCACCAAGTGGGAATATTACCTGCATCTTGCAGAGTTTGCATATAGTAACGAATATCAGACCTCTGCCAAGATGAGTCCCTTTTAGGTACTCTATCGACGGAAGTGTAGAACACCGGTTACTTGGGATAGCCCAGTGGATCGGCTCATGTTAGGGCCTGACTTATTAAAGAATTTGGAACAATTGGTTACTAAAGTCCAGGTGAATATTAAAGTAGCATAAGGCCGCCAGAAAATCTACTCAGATAAGAAAAGAAAAAATAAATATTATCAAATAGGCGACCCTGTCTACTTGAAAGTAAAACCAAAATGAATCTCATTGAGATTGAGAAGGTGCGGTAAGTTAGCACCCAGATTTTGTGGACCCTTTGAGATACTGTCAAAGAGAGGGCCAGTGGCATATGAACTAGCGTTACCCGCTCACATAAGTGTCCATAATGTTTTTCATCCATATTTATTAAAGAAATAAGTTTATGATACTAAACATGTGATTGATTGATCCTTATTACAGGTGGAACCTGAAGGGGAGTTTTCCCCTAAACCTCTTCATATATTGGACAAGAGAGAGGTGCATCTCAAGAAACGCACCGTATTCCAGTTGAAAGTGTAATCGAAGCACTTTGAGGCCGATCAGACTACTTGGGAGAATGAATCCACCATGAGAAAGTATTACCCTACCTTGTTTCATGATTTCATTCTGAGTCCCTAGAACACCAGGGACAGTGTTGTTCTAAGAGGAGAGGAATGTAATATCCTAAATTTTGACCTAACACTTATGGGCATAAGCCCCATTGATTATGATGTTACTTTGATGTTTTATTTATGTCTATTGGGTCTAGGACCCCACTGCATACGAACATGATGATTTGTTTGATATATTGGGCGTAAGCCAGTTACATATATTTTATGTATGATTTTATGCATTAGGCATGGACCATGAAGCACATGATTGATGAGATGTTTTTTGTTGAGAGAAGAGATATAGAGAACATGAGTATTTGAATATTTTTGTTGAGCGAGAAGCTCTGGATCACATGAGTCTTTATGTTGTGTTGAGCGAGAATATGTGGAGCACATGAGTTTTTTGTTTTGTTAATCGAGGAGCTCCGAAAGACATGAATTATGAAAACCTTTTTGTTGAGCAGGAAGCTCTGAAACACATGAAAAGATAATTGGAAGTGTTGGGCATAAGCCCTAGAACCTTCCAAGTTGATATTGAGCATAAGCTCTGGAACATCGTATCCCTGGCCATTGTATCCCTAGGTGTATTCTACAAGTACATCCTAGCATTAGTGTTGAGCGAAGAGCTCTAGAATTGCGTTAAGTTTGTAACTCCATATTTTTAGCATTGAGTATGGCTATGGATAAACGCTAGGATTTACTGAAAAGAATTAATTATGTCGAGTGAAAACTAATCGAGTGAAATATTGATCTCATCTGACTTATTTATAAGTGATTAAATGAAATCTTGAATTTATGTATCTCATCAAGTACTGAAGAAATACCATGTTATACGATGGAATCCAACATGCAAGGATGTTTATAGTTTCCTATCCTAGTAGACCTAACCACCTACCTAATGATCTTAATGAAGAAAGTGTCATAAGTTTAGGGATCATGTTATATGATACCTAAAGACAAATATTAACAAATAATATATATATATATATATATATATTGTATACATGGTATGTATAAAGAGTAAGCATAGTAATAATATTAAAAGTATAAGAAAGAAAGAAAGAAAGGCTCCGTTTATTATTATTATTACAAAAAAAAATTAAATATTATAATACCTGCAAAAGTTCAAATAGGAACTAGTTAAAAGTTCCTAAGTTAAATATTAAAAATTTCTAAATTAGATAAAAGGGTTAAATCAAGAAATCAAATGATTCTTGATTTAACTGTCCCTTTGACTAAAAATTTTGCCTATAAAGGCCCAAGCCAAAGAGAGGCTTGGGGATCTTCCATTCTTTTTGGTGAATCATTATTCTTCCTATTTATTCTGAGAGGGTTCTTGGAGAACATTTTTCTAAGAGGAAAAAGAAGAACTAATTCAGACCTGATATCCTAGTTAGGGAAGTCTTTCCTTAGGAGCTCTAATCTACTTGCATGTTGGAACCAGCTCAGGGGGATCCAGATGAAAAACAGGAACAGTTATGGGTCATGGTTGGGTGGAACTTGGTCGTTCCCAAGTGATTTGGTTATCTATACAGAGGTCATATCTGTCTGTGAATTTGTTAATATTGGGTAATTGGGTGTGCAGGTTTTCAACCATTGAAATAGCATCACCTTTCAAGTATGAGGTTCTTGATTTTTCCCTTTCATTGTCTAGTACATTTTCTGGTTAAATATTTAAGGATGTTGTTCCCTATTTTATTTCTAACAGTTATTTCATGTTCTATAATTTAAGGGTTTATGATTTACTTCCAAATCTAGGAATACAATTTATTTCTTGTTTAGGATATTTTATGTTTTATTTCTAAACACTAGGTTTGCAATTTATTTCATGTCTAAAGATATTCAAGGGTTTTTTTCTTCTAGATTTATTTACTGTCTTTAATTTTATTCCCATATATA
>LPNX010062069.1:39417-44417 GCA_001517045.1 Pseudotsuga menziesii
AATACATTAACTTAGAAAATATATTTAAACAAAACCATAACCAAAGTAATAAATCTACTAATGCCAAACTAAACCATCGAAGACCTCTCAGGGTATGTATACATATTATAAAGAACCAAGATTATAAACAAACCATTTTGCATTATTAAAAGTAATCCATAAATCAAATATACATCCAATATATCGAGACCATGTAATGGTTTGATGTTCATGATATAAATAAACAATCCTAAAACACAACCAATCTCATTCATAATAACCAAACCACATAATTAATACACAAAATGTATTTATCCAAATCGTATATCCTAAACAGATTTACACATAATAAATCAACCATATTTTATGCACGGAACTCATTAAAATAATGCATAAATAAATAAAGGTCGCAGGATCAATTCATGTGGGCATGAATTCCCAAACAAGCCATTACAATAACCATCGTGACCCGAGATCGAATCTTGTGGAGGTCACCGTATTACATTTACAAATCATCATATTGAATCCTGTAGGATTCTCTATCATCCTACCCAACGCTGCAAACATTTAAACATATCTCTACAGAAAGTTTAAAACCCCAAATAAATTACACACTGTAAACATTTCGTGGCCCTCGGCCATTTGTATGCAAAACATTAAACAATATCATAACCCATTAAAACCCTATCAACATTAAGCTTTTAGCATCAACACTCATTCGAAGGGTTACACCCACAGTCACAGCCTCTACATTTAAATACATGGGAAGGACCACAACTACGATTTAAACCATAAAAACAATATGTCATTCATCTATTACACAGTCACAGCTGTAATGGGAGGAATGCCATTGCCATCTATGCCATGGCTCCAAGGGCCAAACAATGATGTTAACAATCCATATAAAGAATTTAAAACAAGGATTACCAGACCACATAGAGTGAACCTAGCGCTAAGATAAGAACCATAACCACGATATGCATAGTATGAAAATTTTGTAAAGAATAACGATTATAAACCAAAATAAGAGTTTAAACAGTCGTGTATCCAAGGCCTTGCACCATTGCAAGCAATGGTGTTGTCGCCTTTACAAAAACATAACCATATTTACAATTCCTAGAGCCTGTAAATATTCACAAAGGCCAACATTACTGCATAGAGTATCCATTTGCAAAACCAAAAATACATTTAGTCCCAGCCCTACGGCACTAAACCCAAATACAAACCACAAGTCATAAACACATCACTATATGGTTGACATAAATTTATAGACAATCCCTTTATCCTTTCGCAACCATTAAAACCAGACTAAGCATTCAACCTATGACGAGATTCAAGCTCTGTGTCAACAGCCTTAAAAGAGAAGGAACAAGTTTTAACTTGTTGCAGTAGGGCTTACCCATAATGGGTATTGTGTTGACCTCAGGGAAACCCAAGACCCACACTGACCAAACCCTGCAACCTACGAAAAAAACCAAGATACGATGAGAAGTATGATGTAAACAACAAACATAAAAACAATACAACACTGCTAAACTAGAATGGGAGTCATACCTTCCAATGCATCCAACCTCCAAATCTCTATGCCACTGAACAGAACAAAGACAAAGCTCACGCTGCCATGTTGCAAATGACCCAAACCATCGTGTTAGGCCAATCCCTAAGCTTGAGACCCACATTTCCCCATGCACATTTAATTCGCCACCCTGGCCCCCATTACCACAAATCAAAACCCAAATTGTATAGTTCATGCCACCTTCCAACACAGAGCAACGTTTAAACCCCATGTAAGATATAAACCCCAACATGCACATTATATACTTAGGGTATAGCCATAGTTCATGGCATATGTAATATACCATGAATGTATAGTGATATGTCTTTAAGATTTTACACAAATACTTTAATAAACCAAGAACCATGTTATAAAATGATAAGCCATGTACATTAGCCCATACACCATGAAAATATTAACGTGCAGGAGTAATTAAATCAAGCTCATAAGACCATAAAAACAATAATAGTAACCCGTACAACATAGGCTGGTAAAACAACTAGCCTTTTGCAAATATTAACCAACAACCATCATAGTAGTCACTATGATAGGACTATAAGGATGTCATCATCTAAATTGAGTGCTGGTTACGAACGAGCAATATGTCCTGTTCCGCTTTTAGAGTCAGTTTTTGTCATCAAGTGCACCTTTATGCAACAAGGAAATAAATGCATTAGTTCAATAAGAACTAAGTAAGCTCGGTAGCGACAAGTAGAAAATTGTTACCTTTCAAGTGTTTACAAGGGAAACAAGTCCCGCCACTCCACCCCTTTACAATACAAGTTAAGTCATAATTATTCATAAATCGGTATCTAACTTTATAACCAATGAGTATGCAAGAAAAATAACACACATACATATAAATGCAAAACCATATAATTCAGATACTAAGCAACATCACATTACACTAATAACCACATCGGGAAAACTGAAAGCAAGAAGGAAGAACAACTTACAACAATACAGTACAGTAGACAAAGTAGGACACATTCCGCATAAGTTTAAATAATGTCCAGTTCAGGTAGTATTTGATTGACCTATTAATTTTTTTATTTTCAAATTTTAGGGACATTACATCACACTAGCACACATAATCAGTTATTCCTAGTAATAACACATAATCACACTAGAAGAGACACTTAGTTATGCCCAATAGACAGACAGTCATGCCCAACAATGACACACATCCACACTAGTAGAGATACTTGGTTATGCCCAGCAGAGATACAATCATGCCCAGTAGTTACACACAGTCACACAAGCCGAAATACTTCACAACCAATAGAGAGAGGATGTTTTATGAAGGTGCTTGATTGTATGGAGCTTGCACAGTTGGTGAATACTGAAGAAGATTCTAGCAATGTTTCTTTTAAGGGATGTTTAATTAAGGAAGAGTTGCATGTGTCAATGGAAAGAGATATTGTTGGTTCAATCTTGGTAGGATATCGAGCGAAAAAACTTTAATAGTAGTGTACCAGAAGATTCTAGTATGACATGCAATGGAATGGATGGGATCAATGTTTGGACATTAAATCCATCTAAATATGTATAAATGGATTTGTCCAACTCAGGCATTCAAATTTGGAGAAGCAATGACCATTTAAACGTCTTATTAGACTAAAAAAAGTACATACTTATTTTCCTATGACCAAATTTCTACTTTAATATTCCTCCAAAACATTTCTAGTGGTTTTATTCCTCCAAAACATGCTTTGAAAGGATTGATGTCCACCACTAGGACATTTTGAGCATTGAAGTCTGGGTTTTGTGGTCTTAGACATGGTTCGGTGAGGAAAATTATGTTAGAGGCACTAAAACAAGCTCCTATGCATGCAAGGCTAATAACAATGCTTCCAACCACCACACATGACCTCCTCAATGGTTCCTTGAATAAGGAGAGGCGATGGCACTTTCCATAAGGATTTGTTTAGCATTAGGTTTGGCTCTTGGGAACCCAGAGATGGATAGGGGTGGATGCATGGGACTTAAACAAAGCTTATAAGTCTCCATGTCCAAGAAGGATGCCTCAAACTACCACAGATTGGCTTTGAAGGGATCATTCACCTTTAAGTCAAGATATTTACATCAATAGGAGTTAAAATATTTACTCAATGTATGGCCAGAAATTTCTTCCTACTGCTAACTAGAATTCAACATGATGAAAATAATCCGAGAAGGTTACAAGTTTTATCTATAGGTATTTCAATTGGTGGTTAGGATTTCAATTCCCGAGGAGAGAAAATGCCCTATAAAAAGGAATAATCAATTATTGACATACAAAAAATGATGTGTCTAGATTTTCAATTCACATAGAAAATTGTACTTACTGGAGACATTTCTGCAGTCAATGAACTCTTAAAACCAGTCACGATGTCCTGAAACCAGTCATGATGTATTGAAACCAGCCAGGGTGGTTCAATCATCCCACGAAGGAAACCGACAGATACAAGAAGGAACCCATGAAGGAAACTGACGGAGCAAAGAAGGAACCTGTGGATTCGTCAAAGTTTCAAGAATCAATATAGCGAAGGAACTGGCCACAGAAGTCAAATCTCAAGTTGTAGAGTATCAACCCAAAGTAACAGTCGGCTCTGTGAGGGAACTCCAAAGTATTGGACTGTAATTTTTGTAATGCACGGGAGGGGACTTAGGTGCATGTAAGTGAATAATGAACGAAATGGTTTAGTTCTATATGTTTTTTTTTCTTATTTTTTATTAATTTTTTATTTATTAATTTTTATTATTTTTATTATTTTGTTATTTTTTATTAGAATCTGAGTTTAATATATTTATTTGTTCATTGCAATATATTGATGTATTTGGTTATGTATATGCTTTTTCATTTGATTCTCACATTAATCCATCTCACCTTGTGAATGGCATGCATAGTGGTTCAAGATATCATTTTTTCTCATGATCCCTAAAAGTTTCGTTTATGTCATAGTCTCTTTTTTTGTTTCTCAACCATAATCACAATCCTAGGATCCACCCTAGAATTAGAAATATCATATAGGTTTCCTTATCCCAATCAGGTCAAATATCCTCTTTAGAGGGCCTATGTGGTTCTTTGAGTCCACATGCATGGACTAAATCCTTAAAATATTTTTTGGCAACTTGAGGCTCTTTATCTCTTCCCCTTACTATAGTTAAGGCCCCGACATCTATGCTTAGTGCATAAAATATCCTAATGGCACCCATATCCCAATAAAATGCCAAACATCCCCTTTAAAAGTATATAGTGTTTTGAAACGACTAATTAATTTGTCATAATCCTTAAAGGGATCATTTAGGTCCTAAGACTCTTTATTTTATCCCATGACCATGGTTAAGGCCTTAAGACCCATCAATTGTGTCTAAATTTTTCCAATAGTTCCCATAACTCATTAAAGACTAAAAAATTCCATATAGAGGGTTTTGTGGTGGTAAAAGGTGTAATTAATGTATTACGAACCCTAGACAATTAATT
>LPNX010062069.1:49417-75583 GCA_001517045.1 Pseudotsuga menziesii
ACCATCCTCGATCTACCTTTCCCCTTCAGGTATTCCCCTTCAAAATTGTTATTGGATTTTGGATCACAAATGTGACGTAAACTAAGTTTTGACACTAAATCAAGAAGATATTCACTAACATACAACATGTTTTGGTATACTGTATATCCCTCCATCATATAACCCTCAGAACGTGCTCATTTTCTAACCAAACCCTTCATAAATTTCAAGTGCCTCTCAAACATCCACATGGACCTTAAGTGCACAAGTCCACACAATCAATCTCCTCGACTTGGTGTATGAGGTAGTGTTCATGTGCATTGAAAAATGCCGAAGGTATATGCTTCTACATTTCACACATGAGACGAGGAATTTATCTCCTCCATTACTTTATATCTTATTTATGGGTTTCTTTATATGACCACCATCTACAAGTAATGCAAACAAATAATGATATTTAACAAAAAAAACATTTAATTACATAACATCAATTACTGCACAAAAAACAAATATAAATGCTACGATGAATTAAAGAAACACTAAGAACATGCAAAAAATCGCTAGTTACCTCATGTATTTACCAAGGTTATATATAACGTGTTTGACATTGTTGTCGAAGTTGTTCGGGAGAGAGAGAGGTAGAACAGACTGTAACAATATACAAACCACATCATTTTTTAAACAAATTGTAGACAAACAAAATAACAACAATATGCACTGATCTAGAACAAGGCACCATATGTTGGTATACAAAAAGAATTAAAATGCAGACCCCATATATATAAATATATGTAGTCGAATCTAGAGAATTTGGAAAACGCAAGCCAATTGGGGTTTTCTGGGTGAAGGCTCAATGTTACGGCTCAGTGTAAGTTTGGATTTCATCATGGTTTTGGTAAGAGACCATACATATACACTTTTAACCTATATGAACTTACCATTGTATATATATGAATTTATTTTCCTACGATTAAATTGACTTGGGATGGTTATTGACACTATAGTTTTAAAATGCTAAGATCGTTTTCATGCCTCAGTTTCTTACATGGATATGAAATACCAATTCGATTATTCATGTCTATGTTGTAAGATCTGGAATACCATCTTGTTAATTCATGTATGCATTGGTAATATATATCAATACTCTACGTTTTGATATCAATTGTGTGATAGTATAAAGATGGGAATGACCTGCCAGATGATTATCTTTGCATTCCCTCGATAGAATTATACGCTACTATTGAATATTATATTATAGGGCTGTTTGTTAGATAAATTCCACATGGAAAGAACTTCCATGATGTATTTTGTTTACCAATGGTCTCCTAGATTTGCAATCTAACCAATTTATGATCACATCTTTGTATACAATATTCCCATTTGTCTGCATTGTGGGTGTAATATTTTACTATTTGCAATCTTTCCCAAATGCCAACATAGGGTAGATATGTGGGTCCAAACCGTTGCTTTTTCATTTCCTTATTGACAAAAGAAAAAATAAACTCAGAAATCATCTCGCCATGTCATCTCTTTAAGTTGGAAGCACGACTTTCCTTTGTTATAATAGTCATATAGGGTTGGAAAAGAATCTTTTTATGTGGTTTTTCTAGCAATGGAAATAGTTTTAAAACAAGGAAAGTTTGGCTACATTTTTCGCACCCAAACAGGAAACAGCTGGAATCCAAGGAGGATTTTACTCCACCCAAAACGGAAAACCTGTCAGTAATCCTACCACTTGTCCTCGCAATTTTTCCTATACATAGAGGGCGAGATGCTGAGGGGAGGCATTGGGGACTGAGGGCTTGCTCTGGAATTTGCATTGAACGTTTTCCTCTCGCCGGATGTTTAGAACGACAGTAAGGGGGAGATATCTATGGGTATACCCTTTTAACTAGTGTCTTTAGCAACTCCCTTAGTGGGAGGATCTCGCAGATCTGGAATTGATGTGGGTTGCCATCATCGCAGAAATATCTGGTTTAGAACGGTGGTATTCAGAAAACCTGAACCAGATTATTGCAAACGGTATGCATGTATTTATTTTTATATCTAGGTATTGATGGATAAAAATGTTAAGCCGTTTGTTGCAAAGAATATATGTAAAATCGTTTAGATCTTTACATTCAGAAAAAATGTAACCACTTTATTTGCCAGGGTCTGTGGCAGTGTTGTATCTGTAATGACCTCCATGTATTTTGGTTTGCTGGAAAACGCTAACCCATATGGAAATGCTAACCCCCCATTTTATTGTTGATGGGATCGGAGAGCATAGTCATAGACTCTCCTTGTAATTATTCAAGTGTGTGGTTTGAATTTATAACTGCCCAATACCTACCCTATCAACGCTTTCAACTTGCAGTTGTGTATAAATTACTCGGAACCTTAGTGCATTTTGTGTATGGTTTGTCTTGGAGCGATGTTATGAAATCCACTCTGTATGTGGAACGTGGCATAATGTTTACAGTTAGTGATTTCAAATCGTGGTCCCAACCATTTCGGCCGGATCTGCAGGTTATTAAATGGGAAATCACTGATGTATATGTCGTCCCTTAAGCTTTCCCATTGGATGATTGTGGAATAGCTGTCCCTTGGCATTTCTGCCTTACGGTTCTTTTTCCTTCGCTGGATCGAAAAGTTGTAATATGTTTTGGAATCTGGTAGATTTATCTTTCCTGAATATGTTTTCTTATTGATGTATATCTTCCTGCATTTTAATAATCCATAGATTGGACATGAATGCATGGATTTTTGGTTATTGGTTTGAAATATTGTTTTTTTTGTATTGATGCGTTTGATCTCAACGCTTTCGATACAAATAGCTTGAATTCACGTTGTTAAAACCCTTGTGAGTTGTCTTTCCTTATGCTCACGATATGGTGGCTTGAGTTCACACTGCTAAAAAATCTGTGTGTTGGCGTTATTTAATCCCAGGATATGGTGGATACAGCAACGGCTTGAATTTTACTGTGTTAAAAACTTTGTGTGTTGTCTGTCTTTATGCCCATGATCTGATGGAAATACATATCAATGACACGTAAGCTTCATGGGTTAGATATTAATGAACAGGCCATATATCTGGATTGGCTAGTATATGATTTACTGGTGAGTATTTCAGGGCGTGATTACACCTGAATAGCAGATATATACTATGAATTACCAATTTTCAAGTATTACCGTTAAGGGTTACTACACCAAGAAAATCTGGATAACATGAAAAGCACAATGGTCTGAATCTATACTTGATTCCTTACCTTCTATGCCCACGATTCCCAGAAAAGGAAATCGATTGAAGGTTTGTTTTTTTTATTGCTTATAACCTATGTGTTTTTATACCACGATTTCCAGGAAATAAATCGGTTGAAGGCTTGATTTTTATGTTTTTATAATCTCTAGTTATTTGCACCATGATTTCCTGGAAGGAAAATCGATTTGAAGGCTGGATTTTTTTCTTTATAGACTATGTGTCTTTATACCATGATTTTTCTAGGATGGAAGCCGAATCGGATGCCGCAATTTTATTCTTTTAGGATCTCTGTTTGAGCAACAAATCGATCTAGAGTTAGAGAGTTATTTCCTTATTTTATTACTCTGTCGCTTGTGCGTGATTACAGAAAAAGGGGTTTGGATCCGCAGCTTGATTTTTATGAATCTGTTCCTTTCCATTGATGAATGTTTTGGATGTTCTTAGTTAAACTTTGTTTGTGATACCGATCTGCTGATAGTTTGAATAACGTGTTAATTAATTCCTCTACTATTTTGATGCTCACGATTTATGGTATTATGGATATGTTTAATTTCATTTTCAATATTATAGAGAGCCGACAATTTTCTAATGTACAAAGTTGTTTTCTGTTTGAAGGCTGATAGGGAAAACGATTGATTTTGTTGTGTTTGATGTGGGCTGGAGATTTGTTTGGTATAATTGCCGAAAAGGGTCGCATAGACCATTTACCACAGAATTGTTATCTCTTGTATGATACAGCATTTAAACTAAGGTTAAAATGTAGATAATGGAATGACAAACGTTGCAATAGCATCTATACCCTCTGTTCTGGCAATCTTAAGTTTAGAGTTTTATTTTGAATGTGCTATTTAATTTTTAGTTGTTGATATTTCACTACAACAGAGCATACCTTAAAAAGGTGTGATTCAGTCAGGAGATGTTGATTTAAAGCCAAAGTTCATCATTATTATGATTTGTAATAAAGAAGGAAATTTCGAGTTGCAAACGTCTCTCTGGGGAGACTTCAGACAAGGTGAACCAGCCATGAAGGTGGATGTACCATGACATTGTAATTACTCTCCCATAAGCAATAAAAGAAAGAAAATTGGTGGACGTAGCCTCGTGGACGAGGTGAACCACGTGAATACGGTTGTCTCTGGTTGTCTCGTCCTTTGTACTTTTATGTTGTGCATGTTTAATTTGTTTATGGTGATGTTAGTATGAATGCACTATAAAGGTTTGTTGAATGGAAAAGTTACTAAGCTTATTTTTGCAGACTCCTAATTAGGAAGCACATTACTTGGAGAGTGTAAAGCTTTAATAAATGAAAGAAACAAGAAAAATTTTACCCCATTTTTCCTCATTACGCAATGAGATAACTTGGGGGACATTACAGTAGTAATAGTGTAAACATAAAAAAAAAATCTCTGCACACATTGGCACCTAGGTATAAGAGGGGCACTACATATAATGTGTTTGACATTATTGTTGAAGTTGTTCGGGAGAGAGAGAGGTAGAACAGACTGTAACAATATACAAACCACATCATTTTTTAAACAAATTGTAGACAAACAAAATAACAACAATATGCACTGGAATTGAAAAACAATAATACCATAATAATTGCCTTCATGAAGACATGCCAATCATTTGTTTTCACCCCTGCAAAATCACCTTTCTTTGTTATGATATTATTCATGTCCGCACAAAATCCAGTGGGAAATTTAATTTTCCACGTGACTTCTTTTACAACATTACTTTGATGCTCCACTAACATCCATGGAAGTGATTTTATATTAATTTGGTCTTTGTTGCTATGAAATTGAATGATGTCTTTCATTGCATGGTTTCCTTCTTGAATGTCTTTGCAAATTTTGACAATTTGTTCTTTGTCACTCCTTAGATCCAATAGTCGCCATAATGTTTCAGTCGCATTCTTTCTAATATGCATTGTATCAAACAAATTAGCAATTTGTAGGTGCTCATAGTAGGGAAACCTGCTGACTTCTTTAGGATAACTTTTCATTCCACGTGGAATCCCATTAATGCCTTCATGATCACAACAGACATCATGAATTGTAGTTTACAAAGAAATTACCAAAATCAATTATGGCTACTACAATAAACAACTCACAAAACAAGAAATACATAAAAATTCATATGCGATGATCCATACGTACCATCTTGACAGTTTCTATTATATTGCAACTTTCAAAGTTGAGGTGTCATTCTCTGTGGTTTTAGTGCAGTCTCTTGCTTCCCATTGAATAGATTTTTTTTGTTGTTGTTCGACACCTCTAATTCTTAGAGAGGAAGTGCCTATACTCATCAAACACCTCATTTCTTAAGATTTTTGAGCGACAAGGTTTGATCTTAGGACCACAAACTAGACATGCAAATTTTCCCTTTGGCTAAAGACCTACATATAGATATGGAATATCTTTGTCAATTATAATTATATATAAAATGAATGGAATATTTATAAAAACATGCATGCATAGTACTATATTAACTAGTTCATAAATTTAAATGCAATTAACGTGGAATTTAAAAATACAAACCACAAAAACGGGTTAACCCTGGGGCATCGTGTATTGTCCATACAAGCATTGCATGGAATTGAAATTTCCTTTGTCGTATTGGTCTAGATAAGTCATACATACTAATTCCATTCCATAACTTTAGTAGCTCATCTATAATAGGTTTGATATATACATTCATATCTTTAACTTGGAACTTACCTTATTGATTTTAAGTACATATAAAATATATGATTATGAGAACCATTAAGATATATAAACCATGCACAAGATTAAAATAATATATATATATATATGACATTAGGAAACAAGATACGACAAATGAGATGCCACAACTACATTAAAAGAAAAATAGTTGGAGAGACAATATACCTGGAATAATCATTGACAACGTTATGTGTGTTAGAATTTGAATGTCATTTAGATCTTCAAGCAAAGAGTTCTAATTATGCTGCAGCAATTGAATGGAGAATGAACATACAAATCCAATAATACAAACCACACAGGAAATGGACAAGTATTGCTCAGGAATTTATAGTATATTCATCATGATAATATATGGTGTACAATGTAGTTTACATAGATAGAATTCGAATGCATGAGTAATGAATTCGAATCCTCCAAGTGGATAAGACTGTATCTAACTGAATCTCTAACTCAAGGTCTCCCAACAAATATCAGAGTCCAAATAGACCACTCCTCAATGACCAATAAGTCCAACATGCAGTAACAACTAGTTAACTCAGTGCAATGGAGAATGAGGTAGGTAGGAAAAGCGCTCCTCGCCATGCAACCATGCATTATCCATGCATTAGTATTGCTAGCCTAACTTACTATGAAGTAACTGATTGTAACTGAGGTATAACTAAGACTAACTAGTGCTAACACCAACTGATTGAAGTAGGTTGGTGCCAGGACTCCCAGTGGCTCCTAAAATGTAGGGATTGGTCTAGGAGGTACCCTAACTGATGCATGCACATGAAGTAAGTGGTAGTTAACCTCTAGTAATGTTCCCCACACTTCAATTACTAGTACATGTGGACCCAATTTCACTAGTGGACCCATTTAATTAATTTAAGGTTCATAAGTTTACGCAATAATTAATATAATAGAAATTTGACCAAGGGAGGACTAATAATACTAACAATGTGCTCCCTGTTTATTGACAACCATGGAGGAATATTATTTTTGATAACAAAAATAGGCCACACTTTGTAAACAAATCTCATCTCTGTAAATGTATTAACACCAACTGCTACCAAAGAAATCCTAACATTACGGGGTTCTTCTTGAAAGTGAGGTTGCTTTTCTTCCATATCTCTAAATGCAAAACCATTTGCAGGCATTCAAAAAACATCATCTTGAAATATGTTCCTTACATGGTAATCCATAAATTGTGCTATGTTTTTGCACCTGAACAGTCATTGCAAACGTGGAATGATCGGAATATAGTGAAGAACCTTGTGAGGTGCCTTTTTGGTTACTTGATCTATTCGATATCTACTTATATGACATTCTAGGAATTCTGTTGAAAATTCATGTTGATTATTATATATAACATGGTGATCAATGCATGCATGAATTGCTTCATAATGCATTCCAATCTCTTTCATGATGGCAGATAAATCTTGATATGTGCAAGGTAAAATATTTAATGGTGGTAACAAAAATTTTGCTATCAAGCTACATCAAATAAAAATAAAAATAGAGTTAATATAATATATAAATAATATTAACGAAACACATTTCATCTGTATTAATTTGAATTATGAATTAACAATGCAATTATTAGAGGAACAAAGATAACCTTTATCATGATCATATATATGTGATGGATTATTTTACATACCTTAACATCCATGTGATTGATATGTTTGAAATACCATTCATAACCTTCAATTTCATTATCAAGGATATAGCAGAGAGAATATTTGTGTTGGAGCCTTCATATAAAAGGGGTTCGTATGC
The DNA here is from genome assembly GCA_001517045.1 of Pseudotsuga menziesii. Lineage (NCBI taxonomy): Eukaryota > Viridiplantae > Streptophyta > Pinopsida > Pinales > Pinaceae > Pseudotsuga > Pseudotsuga menziesii. Next base: position 57,125 of record LPNX010062069.1, read on the forward strand.
CTTTTCAAGAAGAGGTATATCGTGAATATCATCAAAGTCATCAATATTTTCATGATCATCATCATCATCATCATCATCCTCCATTATAACATTAAATGAATCATGGATCAATGTATTTGTACCATCATCTACAACTACATTATCAATATGATCATCTTCTTCAATAGGATCATTAACTTGTTATCCATTAAGCATAGCTCCATCTTCCTCCGGTACTTATTCTGAAAGAACTTCCTATGGACGATATGCCGTAGGATGTGTTTCCTTTATAATTACATGAATACATCAATAGATATAAATTAATATAGGAAATATTAGAATTAATAATGCATACATTTACCAAAGCAAAAAATATAAAAAACTTTATAATGCTAAAATTGCAAATGGAAAATATCCATTCCCCCCCCTTAGTGTGTCCATGTTCCCTACAATGTTTTGTGGGTATTGTGATCAATATTCTTCTCCTATTAAAGCCCCTTCATTGACTACATGGACAATAACATTTCCCATCACCCCTTCTTTTTGCTGCATCCCACAGTCTAGCAAGCAATTGTCAATTTTGTTTGTTTGGATTAGGAATATTGTTATTTGACATTTTGTCACAAAAATTTGGAATGAAACTATCAACAATCTTAAAAAATCAAGGTGCACACATCACTATTTCCAGAAAAAGTGGTTTGTCGAAGAATAAAATAATTTCCACCAACCGTCTGTCGAGGAATAAAATGATGTCCACAAACATTCCATTGAAAAATAAAATAATTCTGCAAATTGTCCGTCGAAGAATTCAAAAAAATTCTCAAATGGTTCGTCGAGGAATAAAATAATTTCCGCAAATCGTTCATTGCTTCTATAGAAAACATGTTGAAATTTTTCTGTAATTTATATATTTTCAAATTCTATAGTTGTTGATTAACCGATGATATTAACCTAATTACCTATACAAAAAACGTAGTTATTGTTGAAAAAAAATATGCCAAATACGTTGCATATCCGACGACTGTGTTGTCGAAAATCCAACGATAGCAGTGTCGAAAATCCGACAACAGTGGGGTCGAAAACCCGACGAAGGCGATGTCTAAAATATGACAATAAAAATTTAACTCGAAAATTTAACAACTAATTCTATCATTTAAAAAAAAAATCAAAATTCGTAATTTCAAATTGAAATCCGACAAAACAATACTTTTCATCGAATGTCGTTGGATTTTGGGTTCAAATCTTATTGTGACATGTATGATACTAAACTAGCATATAGGGTAGTATCACTTTTCCTTCTTGCATCTTGCATTATCCTATGATAGTATCACATTAACCATAGGTACGAACACACTTCGGTATTCCACAGAACCCTCATACTTCTACTAGAAGTGGCTTCACATGAGTGGTAGAGCTCTTCTTATCATGGGTACCCTAGTTAGATCTCGTTTTTCCACTTGGTTCCCATACCGAGCTTCCTCCTTAAGTTCAAGGAGTCTCTTATAGTCCTTCCATGTCCTCGAATAAATACCTTCATGTTCTTTCTTGAACTTTATGCTATCCATATCCTATTGAGACTCCCTTTTATATCAAGTTGTAATTGCATTTGCATACATTTTTTTGTCATATTGAGATTTATGTCATCTCATTTATTTAGTATATAAGAAATATAGCCCGAGCATGTCTCAATCCTAGCCAGATAGAGCCTCCCATATATCTTTTGCAACTTGATTACCCCTTACTAAGAGGAGGCATGCCCCTGCATGTGCTTCTCATGCATATGATTCCTTGTGTTGAGCATAGGTATTTTCCACTGCTTGGAACTAATCTTCTTTCCCGCGACAATCGTTTCCTCCTTAGTGTACTATAAGCAATTTTATTCTTTTTCAAGATTCTCAAATATGAAAAAGACCTAAAAATGATAAGACATAAAAATATGGATGGGAAATGATGTTACTTTCTATTGGAAGTTGTCGCGTCATGTCGACTTTGAACATAGGATAGTACATTCATATGTTGGTTGGGTTACTAGTATGACTTTAGGATATGTACTCATTATTCTAAGTTTCCTCCACCGATTGGTTATGATTCCAGTCCCTATGGAGCCTCTATTGATTCCTCATGTGTCACTAAGCTATCCCAGTATGCATTTGTGGGTTTATTCTTCTTATTCTTCTTCATTTTTCTTATGCTCTTGTTCAAATGAATTTTTATCCTAAGTCATTCATTCCTTCGTTATATTATCTCTACATATCAACCATTCCCGATACAATTATTACTGGTTCATGCACATCTTATTTGTGTTCTTCCAAATTATCCAGCGTTGTTTTGTACCTCGTGTTCGTTGATGAGGGATGCCTTAATTCCCTCATTCCAGTGGATTCCATTCCATAGAATTTATAACATCTATTCAGAAATAAGGATCTAGAGTCCATTGAGTGCCTTGAGACTTGCAGTAATCAATGGCAAGTTCACTCACCATCGACAGATTTGGGAATACATCAATGTCCCCAGATTAATGGATTCTTGCAAGTGTTCAACCTCAACACATATATTCACACTTGTTTTTCTTCACTCTGTACCCTTATTCCCATTATCATTATCGGTGGGATATCTCGTGTATGTTAACATTATACATCAATGACCGGTAATCAGAACATGATCCATCATGTTCGACTGCAACACCTTTATTCGGATGATGGGGTAAGTACTAGCGGTGATAAGTGTTGAATACCTTCGAGTTTGGTGTCATTCCATATATGATACCTCCTAGATCATGCAAATATATATGATATTTCAACTCTCATCACCAGATTCTAGTGTACCATTTGATGTCTTCAATCAGTATGGAGAACTTACATCATTGTATATTATACGTGGTGATGGTCACTCATGACATATGTTTATTATTCCTATTCGTGGCCATTTTACTCTCATGTATCTGAGAATTCTATGCTTTTGCAGTCATATGTAGATATCTATCATTGTATTGTATTGAAAAGTGGCTGGTTTTTCCACCTAGGTCTTGATTACTTCACTTCTGGGGCTATTATAATGTATTTAGGCCATTGTGTACCCCTATGACCTTACGCATTAGAGGGAATATATTACCACACATGATACATCATGCTTGGATGGACTATCCATGTCCCTATGCATACTCATTTTACCCCCTTTTTTCTCATTATGACCCTGATGCTCCAGGAACCCCTTAAGAGACATGTTTATATATGTATGTGAGTCACAAGTCTACAACCCACGTATACATATATTTAACCACTGTCACCCACATACATCGAAAAATGTGTTAAAAACCAAAAAATATTTGGAGTTTTCCCCCACTAAGTAACAAAGGTCTTGTCTATTGGCCTTCCATATGTCGAGAAATGCTCCACTTCAACCCTTCACTTCCTATTGAAGGGTTATATATTGTGCTACTATGAATCATTAGAGGATAACTTTGAGAGAAAATACATTATAGTAGAATTGTGCCCCCTCCTTATGTGCTTTAGGTTGCGTCCCTTTGCCCTTGAAGAAGCCATTAGTGGTATTTCCCAAGCTTTCCTTGACCTTTGTGAGCTTGCCTTTGTATGGAGAAATGATGTAGTGGAGTCCTAGGTGGAGGGACTCAAATTGTAGATTTTGATGAGGTCCCGATAGAGTTTGTCATCTTTATCACTATTCTTATTAATAGAAATATCTATTTCTAGTCCATTGCATGTATAATTATAAATATTTTCTATCCATGGATGTAATATACTTTAATTACGTATTGGAATATATCATGCTATATTTGATTGTAACAATTTACATATATCATGCTTGTATATCTTGTTGTTGTTGAGGGAAATGTGTAGGTACAAACTTGATTGAAAGAGAATCGAGGATCTACTTCAAGCATTCAGAATAAGGTACGCCCCCTTGATCCCTTACTATTAGTTTTGCTTGTATGTTAATTAGCATGATTGGAAATGGGTTTATTTCCAATGTCATCCTATCTGTTGTGGTCCACCCCAAGACATAGGATATATTCTCCATAACAGGTGGATAGGAAGAGAGAGGGGGGGTTAGAGAGAAAAAGAGAAAGAAGGTATAAAATAGCATGTGCACGTAGGTATGTGTGTGCATAGGTACATGTTATTGCCTTTAAATTCAATATTTTTAGAACCCTTGCAAGTTTGGTGCTAGGTTTGGATTCCCAAAACTTAAGAATCTAACTAAGTTATACCAAAACACAACCAATTCCATAACTTCATGTTTTTCATGCTTCATTCTACATATTCTTCACTTGTGTACTACTAATGAAACTACACACACTCGTCGATCTTTGGGTGCATAATCTAATTATATATATGTGTGTGTGTGTGTGTGTGTTATTCTTTTCTATTTTTAATTCATTTTTAATTGCACTAATGTCAAATTTGTATAAATCATAGGTTGTTTATTTCGGCTATAAATTTTGATTGGCTCACCTATTTCAAAAATAAAAAATAACATGTACAAGAACACAAGAATACCTACAAACAAGAAAAAGTTGATTGATTATGTTAAGACCATGATAGGGTGGACCAACGCTCGACTATGGAATTTTAGGGCTTCACTTACGTTCTTAATTTAAAAATATATATATAATTAACTTTTAAAATTTTAGAAAAATAGCTATGCACAATATCTCCATGTTACCTACAACTCTACATACATTTTTTCACAAAAATTGACAATTTATGTTAAGTTTTCATATGCTAGACTAGATTCAATAGTATTCAATTCAAAAATCACAACAGCATATCAAGAATCACTGATAGAAACAAAATCACAATATAGACACAGCATTTATCCTTTGAAACCCTTAAGGGGCATAAAACCCAGCAAAAAAATCCTCTGTATAAGATGTATAAAAGACAACCCTAGAAACAGTTGTTCTCCTCAGTTTGTTTTCTCTCTCTCTCTCTCTCTCTCTCTCTCTCTCTCTCTCTCTCTCTCTCATATGTGCTACACAAGTGAGTGAGTCTATGTTCAAATAATAACCACAACTCCCTTATTTATACACATGTGCCAACGTGAGTTTTGCACTAGACAAGTCAGCCCTAATAAAATGTCTGGGCCGACTTCACTTGTGTAGGGTCTAAAGACCCGACACAAGTGGAGACTTTACCTCATGACTCTATGATGACCAAATACAATAGTAACACCTTGCCTAAGGAATAATAACATCTCCCTTGGGTTACATCATTAAAATACATTTAGAATATCCTTTGAAGTTATAATATTTCAACAGTCCCCCTTAACAAGAAGGTTAATCTACTAACAACATCATCACAAACTATAGGAGAAAAGAGAGACAATTACAACAGTACATTGAGGAGATACATCTATACTTCAGAGGAATTTTTTTTCACAATTAGTAACTTGGAACAATTACTCATCTTCTACATCACATTATCACTTGATCCTTTCTTTGCAGCAACGCATTGATATTACAATCCTTCGTAGCAGCACTTTGATATTTTATATCCTTTGCAGTACTTTGATCCTTTGCAGCAACACTTTGATCTTCTCGATCCTTTGCAACAACACTTCAATCTTCTTGATCCTTTTCAGTAGCACTTTGATCTTCTCGATCCTTTGCAGTAGCACTCCGATCTTCTCAATCCTTTGCAACAACACTTTGATCTTCCCGATCCTTTGCAATAGCACTTCGATCTTCTACAATAGCCTTCTGATCTTCTCGATCCCTCATAGCAGCACTTTGATCCTTTCAATCCTTTTGTAGTAGCACTTCAATATTTTCGATCCTTTGCATCAGTCCTTCGATCCTTCTTGATCCTTTTCAGCTGCACTTCAATCTACTTGATCCTTCATTGTTGTACTTTGATCTACTTGATCTTTCGTTGTTACGCTACCTACAGTACACATGATCTATTTGTGGGATGATCAATCCCAATCACTTTAGCACATAAGTCCAAGGATGATGCAATCCTCCATCAGCATGGTCCATGAAATCGAACAGCTAAATCATCTACAACTAAATATAGATCTCAACCGCAACCAGTGCCAGCCCTATCTTTAGTGAGGACTCATTGTAGACTATCCATAGCACACAGGTTAGGACCACTCACAAGTGATTTTTATACTACGGTATCTACACTCATGTGTAGGTATACTCTTCCATGTAAGAGTATTGTCTACATAGAAGATCTCGACCGCATACACAATGTCGGCCCATTGTAGAACATCCATACCACACAAGTTAGGACCACTCCCAAGTGAGTGTTATACTATGTCGTCCATGAGGACTCATCATAGATAATCCATACCACACAGGTTAGGACCCCTCCTAGGAGAGTGTTATTCTATGGCATCTACATATGAATGTAGGCATACTCTCCATACAAGAGTATAGTCTACAAGGCATATCGCAACTACATACACAATGCCATTCCCGACGTCCATGAGGACTCATCGTAGAGCATCCAGACCACTGAGGTTAGGACCACTCCTGAGCGAGTGTTTAATTTACATTATCCACAACTGAATGTGGGTACTTTCCATGAGAGGAGGATCTGCAAGGTCATTTTTAGCTAGTAAGGATCACTCTCATGAACAGAGTGTTATACCTGCTATCCTCAAGAGAGGATATTATCACCCACAATTGAATGTGAGTACTCTCCATGCAAGAGTAGCATCTGTAGGGCCATCCTTAGCTAGTAAGGACCACTCTCATGAAGAGAATGTTATACCTTCCATCCTCAAGAGAGGATACTATCGTCCATAAAAAAATGGTATACCATCATCACTGTCATCCATAATCGATGTCAGTATCATCATTACTCCCCCCTTCCTGGGAATTTTCATATCATCAACATACTCCCCCTTTGTTTGAGGAGGGTTCATGTCTCCAACCTGATCTTCCTTTTTCGAAGAGGGTCCATCATTTGTAGTTCCATCACTTTTCCTCCTTATGAGGAAATTCCTTCTAAACTACACAAATCTTGTCGTGAAAATACTCGAACTTCATTCAAGATAAATTCTTGGTCAGTATATCAACAACTTGCTCATCGGTACCCACATAATAGAATGGCTTGATGGCTCCCTTTTGTACCATATCCCTTATACAGAAATATTAGATTTCTATATGCTTCAATTTGTCATGGAACACTGGATTCTCTACCATCTTTATACAAATCTGGTTGTCACAGAAAATTACTATTTTGTCCACCTCCATGTCAAATATTCTTGACATCATCTTCTAAAACCATATCGCTTCACAACAAGTAGAGCAAGCTGCAATATACTCTGATTCAGCCGTGCTAAGAGAAACACTGGACTATTTCTTGCTAAACCATGAGATCATGGTGGATCCCAGACAATAACATCCACCTAAGGTGCTCTTTCTGTCTACGACACTTCCTGCCCAATCTGAATCTGTATACCCATACAAATTTTATTCATGATCTCTCCCATAGTATAGTCCCAAATCAATCGTACCTTTTAGGTACCTCATCACATTCTTTGCAGATATCAAGTGAAATCGTCTAGGTTTAACTAGATACTGACTCAAGGTATTCATGTCAAAGCATATATATGTCCTTTTTTTGTCAGATACATTAATGACCCAATAATCTGTCTATAGTGAGTCGTGTCCACTAGCTCAGATGTCTCATCAAAAAACAGCTTTAAGTTGGTATCCATGGGTGTGGCCATGACCATACAATCCAACATATCAAATCTTTTCAATATTTCTAATGTATACTTTCCCTGATTTAGAAATATTCCTTATGGGCTTTACCACACTTCCATCCCTGGGAAATAATGCATCAATCCAAGATCTTTCATCTCGAATTCTTCGGCTAGCTTCTTCTTGCAATCCTTGATATGTTTCTCATTTACTGTTATAAATAGATCATCCACATACAACAATAGTATGATTGGTTCATCATCCATGATCTTCATATAAAGAATGGGATCAACTTTACTATTGGTAAATCCCATGCTTTTCAAGAAGCTATCTATTCTTCCATACCAAGCTCTAGGAGATTGCTTTAGCCCATATAGAGCCTTTTTCAACTTGCATACATGATTCACTCTGTCTTCGACTTCAAATCCTTGTGGTTGTTTGATGTAAACCTCTTCCTCAATCACACCATTAAGGAAGGTTGTCTTTACATCCATTTGGTGTAAGTCTCACTTCATCATGGAAGAAAGCTCCATGATAGATCTAATGGCAATGTACCCTGCTACTGGAGCAAATGTCTCTTCATAATCAATCCCCTCTTTCTAAGAGAATCCTCTAGCCACAAATATTTCCTTGTACTTTTCAATACTTCCATCCACAACATGTTTTATTTTGTAAATCCATTTCAAAGATACCATACTCTTGTTTTCTGGTTTGGGAACAATATTCCAAACATCATTCTTCATGATCAACTGGTATTCTTCCGTCATTGCTTCAACCCATTCTTTCTTTTGTGCAACTTCCTCATAGTTTTTGGGTTCTTGGTCTAGAAGATCACACATCAAAGCTACATAACTAGAATATGGCTTTAATGTTTTGTTGGTTCTTGTGGATCCTTTTGGTGCTCCATATCTTTCTGCTTCTTGTATGATTTCTCTTACCCAAGAAGGTCTTCTATTTCGAGAGATATTCATAGTAGGGGACTCCTGAGGCTCTATCATGTCATGGTATTTTGATGCTATTCTTTTAAGAGTTGGTTCAACTTATTTCCTTCTAGGAGGTACATGTTCTTCATGTACTTCTTTAAGATGACACCTTCTAGACTTCTTAAGAGTTGTCTCTTCCTCAAATGTTACATCCCTACTAATCTCAATATGATGGAATCCTGAAATGTATATCGTGAAGGATTTGGAGACTTCATAGTATCCTACAAAAATTTCCTTCTTACAGAAGGATGCAATTTGGTTTTCTTCTCTTTCACGCTATGTACATATACTGGATAACCAAATATCTTGAGATGGCTTACTTCAATTTTCTCTCTGGTATACATTTCTTCAGGACTCTTGAATCCAAGAGCATTTTGAGATAATCTATTTTGCACATATACGGTTGTTCTTGCAGCTTCATCCCATAGGTTCATAGGGAGGTATTGGTAATGAATCATGGTCTCCATTGCTTCCATGATAGTTATGTTATTTCTTTCCACAACACCATTTTGTTGGGGATTATAGGGAGTGGTTAGTTCCCTCTTGATTCCTTCCTGCTTACTGAATGCTTCAAATTATTTTGAAGTGTATTCTTCACCATTATCTAATATTAGTGTCCTGATTCTCTTTTCTGACTGGTTCTCTATCAAGGCTCTAAATTCCTTGAATTTTTCAAACACTTCACTTTTATTCTTCAATAATTTTATCCAAGTATTTCTTGAATAATCATCAATAAATGTAACATAGTACTCATATCCACTAAAGGATATGGAGTGCAGAGGACCACATACATCAAAATGGATTAGTTCCAACGTACCTTTAGTATTTGTGTCACTTTTCGGAAAGGGATTCTTGATGTTCTTTCACTATGCACATCCCTTGCAGGTTCCCTCATGTTCGATCTTCACATATGGTAACCTTGTTACCACCTTGCTCACATAGGGCAATGCTCTGTAGTTTATGTGAGCAAGTCTCCTATGCCACAGTTCACTTGAGCTGGTAGTCTCATGGACAAGGGATGTCTGTGGATGTCCTTTGAGCTTGTACAGTCCTCCTTCTTCTTCTCCAATGACTACAACATATTCAAGTGTCTTTCCTTTGGACCACATAAGTACTTGTCCACATATAAAAGAAAATCTATATCCTTTATTATCTAGAGCTGAGATGGAGAGTAGGTTCTTTTTCAAACCTGGTACATACAGTACTTCCTTCATCTTCATGGAGGTTTTGGATTCAAACTTGTATCTTGATTCACCAATACCTTTGATGGGATATTGATAGTCATCTCCCAATGATACCTTCTCGGGAGAGAACTTCTCTTCAAGTTTTGATAGAGATGTCTTCTTTCCTCTCATGCGCTAAGAGGCACCACTATCAATAAGCCATGTATCTTCTCCAGGTGTTACATGCCCAAATAGTTCATATAATAAGACATATTCTTCTACATCTTCACCTCCAGTTCTCTTTCAATATATTTCTTCATCTTCATCTTTAGCTAGATGAGCATGATGCCTTTTGTTGTTGTTCTTATTTGATAATGGACATTCTCTAGCAAGATGTCCTATCTTATTACAGCTGTAGCATTGATACTTTGAGTAATTCTTCTTCTTTTTCTTCTGGAATTTATTCTTTGAAGTCTTATTTATTAATCCTCTTCAAGTTTGATTGATTTCTTCCTTTAGTATGGCATTAGAGAGAATTTGAGGTCAAAAATGGGCCTCAAAAGGACCAAAATGTACTATAAAAATCAACCAATTACATTCTAGTAGATGAAATCATCCCCCATGGTTGAGGTGGCATTGCATGAGTTAAGAATGCTTATTTGTCACATTTTCTATGGTGGATGAAAACCCATAGTTAACCAAGGTAGTGGTACAAGTACTTTTAAGTCATAAAGTGAAGTACTCACAATAAAAGTCATTTCACACTTTCTCATAAAATAATATTATTGTTATTTTCAAGTAAAGTACTCACAATTCACTTTTTCATAAAATAATATTATTGTCATTTTCAAGTAAAGTACTCATAATTCATAAAAATGTCTTTTCAAATTTTTTTATAAAATAATATATTGTCATATTCATGTTTTTTAATTTTAAATTATATATTCACTCAATTTTATTTAATATCATAATGTCAAACTAATATATATTAAATCTTGTACTTTTAAAATAAATTAAATTCTTTTTTGTTTAATTTTATTTACAAGTTCAATACAAATAAATGTTAAAGGACAATAATTTTTTGGGAATTTACAATGAATCTTAGTCACATCATTGTAGAGTTATTTTATTAATTTTATTTATAGTCAATTTAGAAAAGTAACTCAACCATGGTTATTTATATTGTGCATAAAAAGTAGTGTAGGAGATGAGTTGTCATATATACCTACCCCATAAAACCCCTAACTCATAATATTTTAATATATCTTATATTTTTGTAGTACATCTCTTAGGAGGCCCATTTTTGACCTCAAATTCTCTCTAATGGTATATAGACCTTGATTATATTCTCTGATAAGAACTTCTCTATTGGCTACTCTAGCTTCTTCTTGTATGCAATCTTCCTAGACTATGTCAAACTTCATAATTTCTTTTCTCGTACACAGAGTTTAGATGAATGAGTCCCAAGGTCTAGTGAGGCCATTGAGAGTATTCATAATCAATTCATCCTCATCAACGGTATATCCAATAGAACTTAGCTTCTCTTTGATATAGGAGACCCTTGTGAAGTAATCTCGAATAGATTATCGTTTGCTCATCTTGGTGCCCTTCAATTGAAGTCTCAAATTCATCTTTCTGTTGATGTTCTTTTCTTCATACATTCTAGAAAGTGCATCATACATTTGCTTAGGTGTCTCTTAGATGACACCTAAGGGATCAAGTGATCCTTAATGGAATCGTCAATGATCCTCATTGCCTTGATTAGGTCTTGCTCATGCTTTTCCTTAGCTTCAGCTTCTTCAAGTTCTACAATCTCATCCTTGATGTACTTCTCAAGACCATTCTCATTTAGAATTAGGTGAATCCTATACTTCCAAGCCAGGAAGTTTTCTGGCCTTCCAATTTGTCCTCAAGCTTAGTTCTTTGGGACATCTTGTCTAGTAAGTCACTCAAAATTGAAATTATCAAAACAAGAGATTTACCTTACCAGTATATGCACTTGGAGGAGGCGAGTTGGTTGATCCAGCTACTTTCTAGAGATCCCTAATATGCAGTCTTCAAATCCTAATTGCGAGGTTTCAGCACTGCAAAAAATTTGGTTCTGTTTCACTGCAGTTTTTTGGTTCACTTCCAAACTAGTGTTTGGATTTCCTAAAGATCCAACCACCCAAAAAATTTGATCTAGGTCTCAATATATGCGCTCTAGGAGGGTGCAAATTTCTATGCAAGCAGATATTCAAAACTCCATTTTTTGCAGAAACCGTAATTTCTTCTAGAGAGGGAGGAGGGAGAATCTCACCTTGTGAAACCTTCTTTAATCAAGTTAGCTTTGATACCATGTTAATATTTCATATGCTAGACTAGATTCAATAGTACATTCAATTCAAAATCATAGCAGCAACATATCAAGAATCACTGATAGAAAAAAAATCACAAGATAGACACAACATTTATCCTGGGAAACCCTCAAGGGGAAGAAAACCTAGCAAAAGCTTCCTCTGTATAAGATGTATAAAATACAACCCTAAAAATAGGTGTTCTCCTCCTTCTGTTCTCTTTCTCTCTTTCCTATGCACTACACAAGTGAGTGAGTCTGTTTTCAAATAAGAACCACATCTCCTCTATTTATACACAATAAGTCAACTGACTTTTACACTAGCCAAGTCAGCCCCACTAAACTGTCTAGTCTGACTTCACCTAGGAAGACTCAAAAACAATATATTATATTATTTATTAGGGTACTAAAGACCCGACACAAGTGGAGTCTTTACCTCATGACTCTATGATGACCAAATACAATAGTAACACCCCGTCGAAGGAACAATATCTCCCTTGGGTTACATCAGTAAAATACATTTAGGATATCCTTTGAAGTCACAATATTTCAACAGTTATATTATTTAAAGGGTTTCTATATGTAATTATTAACTAATACATATCTAAATAATTTAAATGTAATCATCCTACATGTACTAAATACTACGGATTTATATTATAACAATAGATTGAAATCTAATACTAACGTATTGTATAAGAAATAGGATGAATATTGTGTAGATGGATTCTAATTATATACAGTGAATACTATAGGTCTGTCCTAGAAACAAAAATGATCGATTCAGTCGATAATTAATTTCGACAATGCATATTAAGGAATATCTAGGAAAAATCGAAACAACGGGAAATACACACTTCATTTAGTAATACACTATACATCTTTAGAAATAAACGATTCAATCCATTAGGTGCAATATTCAAGTATAACATTAGTAAGATATCTGAAACAAACTAGAATCTATATTAATCTCATTCAGATCTAGGATTTAAACATATTCTACAACATTTAAAAACATGAAATATGAACTTGACACTAATTGTTGGGAAAAAAAAGTGGAGAAGTTGTTCCTCCCAACCAACTCCTACAGCAGCCAAGCTATTTGCTCCAGAACCCCTGAGCCTATTCTTTCAATCACAAGAGAAAAATATTTCAATGCGCCATCTCATGCATTTCATAGATGTTATTCCCATTCCAATGCTAGTCTCCTGTTGTTCATGGACATACTAATATATAGTAATTTTCCAGCAAAATTAATAATAACTATTAATTCAGGGGGTATTAAAAAAGAAAAAACAGATATCTAGTGGTAGCACATAAAGAAAGTAAAAGGTATAAAAGAATGATATGTAACCTGGAGAAGCTTCAAGAGATGCCTTTTCATCGAAGGTTACATCCCTACTAATCTCGATATGGTGAAATATTGAAATGGATATCCTAAAGGCTTTGGAGACTTCATAGTACCCCACAAATATTCCCTTATTTCCAGAAGGATCCAATTTGGTTCTCTTCTCTTTCGAAATATGTACATACACTGGACAACCAAATATCTTGGGATGGCTTACTTCAGGTTTCTTTTCGGTATACATCTCTTCAAGACTCTTGAATCCAAGAGCTGTGTGAGATAATCTATTTTGCACATATATGGTTGTTATTGCAACTTCATCCCATAGGTGCATAGGGAGGTCTTGATCATGAATCATGGTCTTTACTGCTTCCATGATAGTTCTATTATTTCTTTCCGCAACACCATTTTGTCGAGGGTTATAGGGAGTGGTTAGTTCCCTCTTGATTCCTCCTCCTTATAGAATGCTTCAAATTACATCGAAGTGTATTCTCCACCATTATCTGATCTCAGTGCCTTTATTCTCTTTTTTGACTGGTTCTCTATCAAGGCTTTGAATTCCTTGAATTTCCCGAACACTTCACTTTTATTCTTCAAAAAGTGTATCCAATTATTTCTTGAATAATCATTAATAAATGTGACATAGTATTCATAGCCACTTAAGGATACAGAGGGAATTGGACCACATACATCATAATGGATTAGTTCCAATGTATGTTTAGTCTTTGTGACACTTTTCGGAAAGGGATTCTTGATGTTCTTTCCCTGTGCACATCCCTTGCAGGTTCCCTCATGTTCGATCTTCATATCTAGTAACCCTGTTACCACCTTGCTCACATAGGGAAGTGCTTTGTAGTTGATGTGATCAAGTCTCCTGTGACACAATTCACTTGAGCTAGTAGTCTCATGGACAAGGGTTGTCTCTCGAAGTCCCTTGAGCTTGTATAGTCCTCCTTCTCCTTCTCCAATAACTACAGCATCTTCAAGTGTCTTCCCTTTGGACCACATGAGTACTTGTCCATCTATAAAAGCAAATCTATATCATTTCTTATCTAGAGCTAAGATGGAGAGTAGGTTTTGTTTCAAACCTGGTACATACAGTACTTCCTTCATCTTCATGGAGGTCCCAGATTCAACCTTGTATCTTGATTCACCAATACCTTTGATGGGATATTGATAGTCATCTCCCAATGGTACCTTCTGGGGATAATTCTTCTCTTCAAGATTTGACAGAGTTTTCTTCTTTCCTGTTAGAGGCACCACTATCAATAAGTTGTGTATCTTCTCCAAGTGTTACAGACCCATAGAATGCAGAGAATAACACATATTCACCTCTAGTTCTCTTTCGAGGTCTTTTTTCATCCTCATCTTCAACTAGATGAGCATGATGTCTTTTGTTGTTGTTGTTCTTTGGCAACGGACATTCTCTATAAATATGTCCAATCTTATGATAGTTGTGGCATTGATACTTTGAGTAATCCTTCTTCTTCTTCTTCTTCTTCTTCTTTTGGAATTTCTTCTTTGAAGGCTTATGATTACTCTTCTTGAAGTTTGATTGTTTTCTTTATTTAGTATGGGAAGCTAGAGCCTGATCATTGTCTCTGAGAAGGGATTCTCTATTGGCTACTCTAGCTTCTTATTATATGCAATATTCCCACACTATGGCAAACTTCATACTTTCTTTTCTTGCACATAGAGTTTGGATGAATGAGTCCAAAGGTCTAGTGAGGCTATTGAGAGCAGTCATAACCAATTCATCCTCATCAAGGATATCTCCAATAGCACTTATCTTCTCTTTGATCTGGGAGATCCTTGTGAAGTAATATTGAATAGATTGTCCTTTGCTCATCTTGGTGCCCTTCAATTGAGTTCTCATATTCATCTTTATGTTGATGGTCTTTCCTTCATACATTTTGGAAAGTGCATCATACATTTTCTTAGGTGTCTTCTTGGATGACACTTGAGGGATGAAGTGATCCTTGATGGAATCAACAATGATCATCATTGCCTTGATTAGTTCTTGCTCATGCTTCTCCTTAGCTTCCACTTCTCCAGGTTCTGGAATCTCATTCATAATATACTTCTCAAGACCATTCTCTCTCAGAATGAGGCCAATCCTATACTTCGAAGCCAGGAAGTTTTCCAGGCCTTCCAATTTGTCCTCAAGCTCAGTCCTTGGGGCCATCTTGACCAGTAAGTAACTCAAAAATGAAATTTATCAAAACGAGAGATTGACCTTGCCAGTAGATGCACTTGGAGGAGGCGAGTTGGTTGATCCAACTGCTTTATGGATATCCCTAATCTTCAATCTTCAAATCCTACTTGGAAAGTTGCAGCACTGCAGTTTTTTTGGTTATGTTTTATTGCAGTTTTTCTGCTTCACTCCCAAACTAGGGTTTGGCTTTCCCAAAGATCTAGCCACACAAAAAATTTGATCCACTAGAGGAAATTTCAACTCAAAATGGGCCTCCTAAGGAAAATTAATAAAATAATAGTTAAAATAATAAAATAATATTTATTAATTTTGGAGGAAGAAAAGAAAAAAACTATTTTTTTGTTTGTATTTTTGACATATCTACATTTGTTTTTACTAAAATTTTGATCAAGAGAGCTCATTTCCAAGGAGTACCCACTTGACGTACTTTTGATGGACCCTGCTACCCCAAAAACAAGAAATACCTGAAAAAACGTGATGATGAATTTAATTCAGGTATTTCTTTCATCGTGTTTTTCAGATATTTCTTGTTTTTGGGGTAGAGGTGTCCGTGAAAAGTATGCCAAGTGGGTACGCGTTGGATGTAGAATTTAATTCCACATTCAACAAGCTCTCTCAATTGAAATTTGAGTAAAAACACAAGGAGATATGTCGAAAATACGAACAAAAAAAGTAGTTTTTTTATGATACCTATCCCCAAATTTATATCAAAAAATTGTTTAAGACCTATATGGTATTTCAAATTTAAATCAATTTCATTGGCTAACACATGGTGATATGGAATTTGAATTATTGTTAAAAGGCCCATTTTGAGTTGAAATTTCCTCTAATGCAGGGTTCAATAGATGCACTCTAGGAGGGCACAACTTTCTATAGAAGCAGATCTTCAGTCTTCCAACTTTTGCAAAAACCCTAATTTATTCCGGAGAGGGAGGAAGGAGAATTTCACCTTGTGAAAGCTACTCTAATCAGGTTAGCTCTAATACCATGTTAAGTTTTCATATGCTAGACTAGATTCAATAGTATTCAATTCAAAAATCACAACAGTATATCAAGAATCAATGATAGAAACACAATCACAAGATAGACACAACATTTATCCTGGAAACCTCAAGGGCAAGAAAACCCAGCAAAAAATTCCTCTGTATAAGATGTATAAAAGACTGTAATGCCCCCGGTTTTGACCCCATTTGCATGATGTATATAATTTAATTAATCATGGTGAGGATCTCAAGGAAAAAGCCCCACCATCGATTTGGTTGTGAATGTTTTGGCAATAGGGATAGTTGCCGATGGTATGTTGTGCTATCCGGCACATTATAATTTGGCATCATGTAAACACGCACATCAAATAAAATGAACCACAACCAGCTACGATAGTGCAACATTGAATGAAAAGGACATGATTCCAAAGGATAAGGGGTGGGGGATGTCAAACCTTGGTTTATGGGGGAAAAACCCATGTGTTACCACCTTGTGTGTTTGCCACCTTTCTTGTCTCATCCAACCTATTCCAACCTCTTTAATGTTCTGTTGGGTAGTTGAGTAGTTATGGCTGCTGGTGGTTGGGACAGTTATTGCTGAAGTGGTGGTGGCTATGGAGGACTGTCAGTCCCTTTCCCACACGCCCACTCCACCCACAACTGTTCATTCTTCCCCTCACGCACTCTTCCCCTGTCGGATCATCTTCCTCATGCGCTTGGCCTTCACCACCACCGCCATCTTCTTCGTGGTCTATTTCCTGCTCGCGCGCAGGGTCGTGGTCTGTTCATGCTCATGCGCAGGGACTCTGTGTTGGTTTTTCTCACGCCAGGGACAAGAGAAATCGTGGCTGTCGCTTGGGATTCTCGGGTGCAAGAGCTATTTCGCGCTCAAGGACTGTGTGTGTGAGTTTTCCTTACTGATTTGCGGCCGTGCATTTTGTTTTCCTTTGTGTGTTGCGGTTGGGTGCAAGTTGCACTCATGCACAGACTTTTTGGGGCATTTTTCCCATGTCCTGAGTGAGCTACTGTGTATGTTTTGGCTTGCTATTGTTTTCCCATGATTTGAGATGCTGTTGTGAGTCCAAATTCTGCTTCAACTTTGGACTGTGGATGTGTAACTTTCCTCAATGTCTGCATTGAGGAATTGTGTCTTGCCTTGTGGGCTCGTGGATGCTGGTGGGTTGTTGATTCCCACCCCTGTTGGCTTCCCCTTTGTTGGGACTGTGTAAATTGCCCAGCCTTTATATTGAGGAATTGTGTGTGCCGTTGGCCAATTTTTCCCTGTTTGGAACTGTGAAATGCTGCTATCATTTATTGTGTGTTTGGGCTGCTGATATACCCTGGTTTGGGTGTTGCAGTTGAGTTGCTTTGGCCACTTTAGGGCGAAGAACAACTCTGTGTTTCCTTGTGGGCTTGAGCTGTGCTCATCGTTTGTTTTGGATTATCCCTGGTCATCTTTGCTTCTTCACAGGGCTGTGAAGGGATGGTTTTGCTGCATGTAAGCAGTGGTTGGTCTTTGGACTGTGCTGGATTGGCCGGTCTGTTGATGGCCTGACCAACCCAGCTGTGCTGGTTTGGCTGAATGTGTCCCCTGGCTATGTGTAAGCCTACATTGACCCTTATCCTTGGAGGAATCATGCCCAGCTCGGGGGTGGCAGCATTGCTAAGAAATTGATGCATTAGAGAGAATTTGAGGTCAAAAAAGGGCCTCCTAAGAGATGTACTACAAAAATATAAGATATATTAAAATATTATGAGTTAGGGGTTTTATGGGGTAG
>LPNX010062122.1:2625-28192 GCA_001517045.1 Pseudotsuga menziesii
TAGTGAATATTTCTCCCTAGGGATAGGTTAGGTAGTTAGTTTTAATTTCTTGAAGTGTGTGTGATTTAGATGCATGAGAGTCTAAGACAAGAGGTAAGAACCTGCGCATCACATTGTGAATACTCCTTGCATTCTCTATCACTTTGCATCTTAGATAGGCACTTGCATATCATACTTTAAGTCAAAAAATACAAAAATATATATGGTGGACTGGGCCGCAACTAGTAAAAACTTGATTTTTGGTACTTGAACTATGGTAGTCGGACCGCAAACCGGATGGATTCCCTACACCAAACAGTCATGGGCTAGTTGGGAACGTTGACTAGGGAGAATCCCTTGCTGTTGTTGCCTGCAAATTTCTAGGCCCAAACAGTTTCTAGCACTAGAAGGAGGGCCGCCATTGTATGGCTGGCTGAGGAAACCCATTTTCTCAAAATAACCCCACCAGTGATAAGTTTGAAAGCAGTTTTTGTCCCGATTCAAATACTCAAGAGGATAGGGAACATCTATTTTCTATGTACAACCAAGTGATAGATGATCTGAGAAGACACACTAGGGCATATGTGAAGAATATTGGAGGATTACCAATTATCCTTGATTTTCCCAGAAGAGAATGTGAAAGGAGAGACCGTCCCATACTGGAAGACTCAGTGCTGGTTGGAGATTTGGAAGAACTTGTAGAAATTGCCTTAAAGGAGGTGGTTCAGCCTTTGAATCAAGCGGGCCCGGAGACACCTTACTGTTCACATGTTCGTACTCTTTTTCATTCACCACCTCATTGTCCACCTAGACTCATGGCAGGCGTAAACACAAATCAGCCACCCAACCCACCGAATCCACCACCGGCTTGGAAAGCTAGGTCACCTTTAAACCTAACACCTCCGTTGCACGACTTAACTCAAGCCTTTGAGAAGATGCTGCCTAAGTTTGATCCAAATGAGAAGGTTCTAGTTGAATATTTACAATGTTTTTATTTGGCAATAGAAGGATTAAGGGCTAGGGAACATGAGGATGTAGTTTGTAGACTTTTCCCGCACACCCTTAAAGGTGCAGCAACATCATGGTATTTTGGTTTTCCTACAAACTCGATCCTAGACTGGGATACTTTTGAAAGGATTTTTAGAAGTAAGTATGCAGCCAAAAATATGCATGCAACACTAATGAAGGGTTTGGGTGCTTTGAAAAAATAAAGGAGGGATAAAGTACACAATTTCACCCAAAGATTTTCTGCTTACCTTAAGAATTTCTCTGCAACTGATAAGCCTTGTGATAAAGTTTTGATTGAATATTATACCTTAGCTTTAGGTCTGGATTTGGCTATGTTCGCAAAAGCTCAAGTTAAGCCTACGTTAGATGAGACTTATGAAGAAGCAGAAAGAGTAGAGGCAGAGAACAAAAATATAGAAGATTATCCTGAACAATTTGGAGAAAAAACGTCCGAAAAGAAAACCTTATTGCTGTCTAAACCTAAAGAGGGGAAATCACATGATTTTGAGGGAATGTTAAAGACGATGAAAAAGTTGTCCAACAGAATAATAGATCTAGAGAAGGAGAAAGAAGCTTAGAAAGATTATAAGCCTTATTACAAAAAAAGGGAAGATAACAACCAATACAAGACCCCTCCACATGGTTCAGCATCAATGAATCTGACAGAGGTAGGTAAGGATGATTTCTACACTTTCCACCAACAACCTCATTCTAGAAAGAATTGTCCACAATGGCTAAACTCAATGACATTGGTAATGAATCAGCTCTTGGACTCTAAATTGACCGAGGATAGTGATGAAGATGAAAAGGGTAAAAAGACCTTAGAAAAACAAGAAAATGATGCCATGTTTTCATGGGATTGCGTCTCGTTGTTTGACATCGAGAAAAGTACTTTTAAACCTGAGAATACACCAACGACATCAAAATACATGAAGTTGGTAAATAAAGACGATGCAATAATCTCAAAAATCAAGAAATTGCAAGAGAATGTTAGAAAACAGCGAAAGAACAATGTTGAAGACAAAGTGCCCGAAATTATCGTTGTCAGCCAAGATACGGAGAAAATCAATAAGCCTAATAAGCCTATGGAAGAATGAGTAGAGGTTAACGAAGAAAATACTGAAAAACCTGCAAAGCCAAAGGAAGAGACACCCACTGAAAATGAACCTGTGGAGGAAGATGTCGAATCAATTGGGGAAGAGAAAGCTAAAACCCCACCTTTCCTTTTGACTCTAGAAATATTGAACCTAAAGGTGCATAATTGTTTGGTAGACTCTAGATCATCGGTGAATGTTATGCCACTCGCAGTTTGCAAGAAAATTAATGGGAATCCAAAACCTATTGATTGGGAAGTTATTCAACTAGACAGAAATAGTGTCAAAGTAGTGGGGGAAATGAAGAATGTTCTCATACGGTAATCTGCAAATAACAAGATATATCAATTTATTGATATTATGGTGGCTGACATACCGGATGGATATGGAATTATTCTAAACCGGGACTGGTTCACAAGGTTAAAGGGGTATTTTGTTTCAGATTGGTCCCATTTATGGTTACCTCATAAGGGGATCCCAAATCAGATCAAAATTTGAAGAGAACCTTACATGAAACACACCATCACTAAGTTGGGGGAAGGAAATGAATCTGCTAATTTTGTCCTAGGGAATTATCTAATATATGTTGAACTAAGATATCATGCATCAGAAGAAGCCCGCAATATGATTGATACTCATCCTGATCTCCTTCATTTTTCACAGGCTGATGGGAGTGATTGTAGATCAGTAAGCATAGTTTCAGTTTCCAAAATAGCAGAGTTGGATCATGGTTAGATATCTCATGTTTGTCATACAGCCTATCCCCTTGACTCATCACTTGACTACTTTTAGGGGTGGGGCACATTTTTATTTTTCTTTTGATTTGATGATCTTGTACATAAAAAATTTAATGCAGTATTGTTTTGATTTACCACTTTTATTTCTGGTTGTTTTTGTTTGTTTTTGAATAAAGAGGCAAACTTTTGGTTGCATGGAAAGCATTAGGGTTCTCGGTTAACTACAATATTGGGAATAAGACTGTACATTTATGTTTGATAGAATTTCTTCTAGTAAGTAGTTTTCCTAAATGGCTATGTACTCATTGAAGTCCTGCTTAACCCCTGAAAATAAATTAGAATTTAAAGGTATGGAATGCTATTTTGAGGCTCCATCCATCTCCCATTTAAAATGTCCTAGGGAGTGATAGCAAAGGACCCATGAGAAGGAAGAAACGTAAACAATATATTATATATAAATGATCCCATGTCAAGAATTGAAATCTAAAGGTAGATAAGAGTCAAAAACTCCTATAAAAGAATTATGTATCAAAACAAAGCACTCCGCCATATAAGTACCAATTTTCCAAAGTTCTTCTCTGTCCGTGAGTTGAGAGTTAAATACATCTCTCAGACAAAAGGACACTATGGATAGAAGATCCTGAATATAAAAATTTAGAAAGAAGGGCATGCAGGAGGACTCACAAAGGACAAAAGTTCAAAAGCACAAAAGTGCAAAATGACATGGGAATGAGGAACACATGAATATTTCTGTTTACCATATGCTACAATCCTGTGGTGTCCAAGTTGGAAGCTACCCAAAGACAGAGGTAATAAATGAAACTCACCTTCCCAGCCTCAAAAGAGTTATCTTCACTTAGAAATCTAGTTTTTTTTCCTCCTAAATTGGGCTATCTGATCTGGTGGATTATTCTTGTTCAAAGTTTACACTGATCCAATATGGTACAAGGGTTCAACGCAACGACGAAAACACAAGGATCGGAGGTCACGAGGACATATCCTTCCACAACGTCAAAGCGATAGGAAGATAGGGAGCCGCAATGGCAGAAACTTAAATGACATCGGACGGCAGAAACACAAGGATCGGAGGTCACGAGGACATATCCTTCCACAACGTCGGAGCGATAGGAAGATAAGGAGCTACAACGGTGGATACTTAAACCTCAAAGATCGGCGAAATAAATCAATGGAAATGGAAAAAGGAGGTGGTGCATCATCCGCCACTGTGGAAGACTTAGAGACAATATGTCCCGATGGAAAACCAGACGACAGCCGATTGAGACAGAGTTCATTGGAGGAAAATATCAGAGCTAGTTGCTTATCACTCCTCCAAAACAACGAAAGCATAGATGACTAAAACTTCCAACTCAAATACACCGCAATGCGTTCGATGGCAAGGCCCCAACATCAAATGTTTGTTGCATGGTGTGGTGACATTTATAAGCAGGTTGCAGTTTGGTGCACAGTTAGGGTGGATAACTGTTGTAACATATAATGTGATGATCTGATATGGTGCACTGTGACATTTGTGATGTTTTGGTTCACATATTGTTCAGTTTTGGCATTTGGTACAGCTCGATGCAAAGTCTGGTGATTATAACATTTGGTTCTGTCTTGGCATATGATTAATGCTCTCGTAGGTATCATATTTGGCACAGTTTTGTTGCCACCTTTGCATAGTATGAACATCATGTTTGTAACGTTACGGGAATATGGAATGATCTGTTACGAGGAATGAGTTGGCATTTCGTAGGAGGATGTGGAACAAACACTTGGGTAACGTTTTGGCTAGTCAAACCGGTGACGATTCCTCCCACTGAACGCTTCAACAGCTCAATTCTAGCCACAATATAAGGGAAGTTTGTTGTAAAATTATGGGAGATGCTGTTAGTGTAAAGTCGACCATTCTCTATTACATGTGGGCTTCTTTTCCTTTTGAAGACCCAATTGTAATTTCCAGAGAGGAGTCTTGAAGACTTTCTATTCAACCTTCTGTTTTACAGTTTTCTGTAGTTAATTTTGACAGAGACAGAGGATAGCAGGAGAGTTTTTTGCTGCAATTTATGTAGAGTGTTGTTTGTATTTAGAAGTCGATCATTTCTGTGTTATAGTTGGATTCCTTATCTTATGAAGTCCAATTTGTAAGTTCCAGAGAGGAGGTCTTGAATAATTTATGTCCAGCATTTTGTTTCTGCAAATGCTGAGGTTGATGGCAGAACCATATGTACCATTTTTAAGCCATTAATTGGATCGGTAGCCATTGGAGAGGGACCCGGAGATGTAGCCCAATCAAGGGGGTGAACTCCATTAACAAACTCTATTTTTGACTCTTTTTGTTGCTGTGTCTCATTTCTGTTTCATCTTGGTTTTATTACAGTTTACATTTCAGTTCTGTTTCTAAGCATTCAATAGACCATAATGCTATCCCATTAATTAACCCATGAACACATTCTTTCAAAACAAACTTTTAGTGCACTTAATTTTAGATCCGACGGATCATATTATGGTATCAAAGCTAGTTGACTGCTTGTGCAAGTTTGTGAATGCTTACTAGGTTAAGGTTAAAGCGTGGTGAAGGAGAATTAATCGAAGGAGATCCTGAGATTGGATCAAGGAGAACATTCTCAAGAACCATGTCTTCTCCTCGAGGGGAAGAAGAAGGACATACAGAATGGGAAAAACCTGTTATTTCAGAAACTGAGTTTCTGGAGGATTTTATGAGCATGAAAGCCATGATGGAAATTCTACTCGATGAGCGAGCAGAAAGGAAGAAGAAAGAAGAAGGATCTTCATCCAAAGATGTAGAAGTGAAGAAGGAAGAAAAAGGTAAAGGAGTAGGAGGTGATGGTGATCCTCCTGGAACTAATCAAAATTTCTCTTCTTGTCATGCTTCTCATTCAGATAATGCTAATGCAAGTCCTAATATGCCTTATTTCAAATTGGATGTAAAATTTGAATTACCAATTTATGATGGCGATTTAGATGTTGAAAATTCAGACAATTGGATCAAGCAGCTTGAAGTATATTGCAAGGTGCAGGGCATTAATGATGACCCTTCCAGGATTCAATTGGCCACTTTGAGAATGAGTGGTATGGCTCTTACTTGGTGGGAGAGAAGGATTCAGCAAGATCTTCGAAAGAATGGTAAAATTATTTCAGTTTCGAATGAATTCATTGAAGTATTAAGGAAGAAATTTTATCCTTTAGGTCATATGCAACAATTAATAATGAGCTGGAAAAATTTTAGACAAGATAAAGGACAAAGCATTCAATAATATACTCATGAATTTAGAAAGAGGGCTATTGCATTGAATATTTCATTGGATACGCAAGAAACTCTTCTTAAATATATTGGTGGCATGCATTCTTATCTGCGACATACTTTTTTGATGTTTAATGCCAGTAATTTGGATGATGTATGTGTTCAAGCTACACATTTAGAAGCTAGGGGTAAGCATGATAATGATTCTTTTAGGAAGAAGTCATCTAAATTTGACAACAAAGATAAAAGCAAAGATAAGGAAAAGAAATCAGCTACCATCAAGAAAGATGGTGAGAAAACCACATGCTCACATTGTCAGAAAGAGCATGATGTTTCAAGGTGTTGGAAACTTCATCTGGAATTAAAGCCTAAATGGATGGGAATAAATAAAAATAAAGATGAAGATAATCAAGTAGCTACTGTAGCCGTAATTCAAGACTTGGAATCTGATTCAGGTGATGAGACTAAGATCACAGCAATCGGGATCCGAGGTAAAGATAAAGGTATATCTCTTTCCATTGATGCAAGTTCAAGTTATAATTCATGTGCAAGTACAAGTACAAATATGCTACCTACTTCTATGCAAAGTGATAAAAGAAGAAGTGAACTGTTTCATGTTCGAGTCATTACAAATCATACAAAGATTGATACATTGTTTGATAGTGGTTCTCAAGTGAATTTGATATCAGAATAAGTGGTTAAGAAACTTAATCTAGTTACTATGCCTCATGAAAAACCCTATCCTCTTGGTTGGGTTACTAATGATACACAATTGCAAGTTGCAAAGAAATGTGTTTTGAAATTTGCAATCATTGAAAAGTTTATGGATGAGGTAGAACTAGATGTAGTACCACTTCACATTTGTGGAATTGTACTTGGGATTCCATATTTGTATGACCGGAAGGTAGTCTTTTATAGAGAGCAGAATAAGTATCATCTTTTGAAAGGTGGTGTGGAATACATTGTTTGTGCACATCGTATGAAAACAAATCTAGCATTAGTCACTCCAAGTCAAATGAAAATGATAGTGAATGCTAGTAGGAAGTTTCCATTAATGGCAGTTAAATGTGAAAGTGGTAATCTGGAACATGGAATTGAATTGATTAAAAGTGTTCCTGAGTATGGTTCTTTGCTGCAGGGACCTGAAAGACTATCACTTAATAGAGATGTACAACATGAAGTGCAGTTGCAGCGAAGCATGCCTTTTCCAAATCTTGGCATGAATCGAATGATTATTCAATTTCTTCAAAATTATTGTGATGAACATCCTAAGGTTCAGGGTGAACAGTTGCAGCACATGCATTGTATTAAATCTCATTTTGAGACTTGTTTTTGTTATCTGTTGAAGTCACATGTGGAATTTTCTTTCGGAACAAAAAATGTGAGAGGTGGACATCATGATGCAAAGAAAACTATGCAGCAGATAATGCAAGAACAGCAGGAGAAGAGCCAGGCAATTTGCAAAGCTAGGCATGAAAATCATCATCCGTTTGAGGTTGAAAAGCAAGTTTGGTTGTAAATCACCAACGGAATATTGAAAGGTAAAAAGCTCAATTTCATTTATCATCATTTTGACATCTTTGAAAAGAAGCGTAAAGATTCTGTCTTTTTGAGCTTATCTCCAATGAATACAGTTGTACATGTGAAGAATTTTAAATGATATAAACCTCCTTTGGTCATGGACAAGGAGACTAATATGTAGATTCTAAGCAAGGCTGTACCCTCACTTACTTGCAGAATAATTCAGGATTTTGGTGGTCCAAAAGCTCTCTAATGGAGAGGAATGATCCGGCGGATTATTCCTCTTCAAAGTTTACACTGATCCAATATGGTACAAGGGTTCAACACAATGGCAGAAACACAAGGATCAGAGGTCATGAGGACATCTCCTTCCGCAACGTCGGAGCGATAGGAAGATAGGGAGCTGCAACGATGGAAACTTAAATGACATCGGACGGCGGAAACTTAAATGACATCGAATGAAGGAAACACAAGGATCGAAGGTCACGAGGACATCTCCTTCCACAACTTCGGAGCGATAGGAAGATAAGGAGCTGCAACGGTGGAAACTTAAACCTCAAGGATCAGCGAAATAAATCGACGAAAATGGAAAAAAGAGGTGGTGTGTCATCCGGCACTGCGGAAGACTTAGAGACAATACGTCCCGATGGAAAACCAGATAATAGCCAATTGAGACAGAGTTCATCGGAGGAAAATATCAGAGCTAGTTGCTTATCACTCCTCCGAAACGGTGGAAGCACATATGACTAAAAATTCCAACTCAAATACATCGCAATGCGTTCGATGGCAAGGCCCCAACATCAAATGTTTATTGCATGGCGCGGTGACATTTTTAAACGGGTTGTAGTTTGGTGCACGGTTAGGGTGGATAACTGTTGTAACATATAATGTGACGATCTGATATGGTGCACTGTGACATTTCTGAATTTTTGGTTCACATATTGTTCAGTTTTTGCATTTGGTACAGCTCGATGCAAAGTCTGGTGATTATAACATTTGGTTCCGTCTTGGCATATGAGTAACACTCTGGCAGGTATCATATTTGGCATAGTTTTGTTGCCACATTTGGATAGTATGAAGAGCCTGTTTGTAATGTTACGGGAATATGGAATGAGTTGGCATTTGGCAGGAGGATGCAGAACAGACTCTTGGGTAACATTTTGGCGAGTCGAACTAGTGACCATTCCTCTCATTGAACGCTTCAACATCTCGATTCTAGCCACAATATAAGGGAAGTTTGCTATAAAATTATGGGAGATGCTGTTAGTGTAAAGTCAGCCATTCTCTGTTCCATGTGGGCTTCTTTGCCTTTTGAAGACCCGATTGTAATTTCCAGAGAGGAGTCTTGCAGACTTTCTGTTCAGCCTTCTGTTTTACAGTTTTCTGTAGTTAATTTTGACAGAGATAGAGGATAGCAGGAGATTTTTTTTGCTGCAATTTATCCAGAATGTTGTTTGTATTTAGAAGTCGACCATTTATCTGTTATAGTTGGCTTCCTTATCTTATGAAGTCCAATTTGTAAGTTTTAGAGAGGAGGTCTTGAAGACTTTCTGTCCAGCATTCTATTTCTGCAAATGCTAAGGTTGATGCCAGAACCATATGTACCATTTTTAAGCCATTAATTGGATCGGTACCCATTGGAGAGGGACTCGGTGACGTAGCCCAGTCAAGGGAGTGAACTCCGTTAAAAAACTCTATTTGTGACTCTTTCTGTTGCTGTGTCTCATTTCTATTTCATTACTGTTTCAGCTTGGTTTTATTACAACTTGCATTTCAGTTCTGTTTCTAAGCATTCAATAGACCATAATGCTGTCCCATTAATTAACCCATGAACACATTCTTTCAAAACAAACTTTTAATGCACTCAAGTTTAGATCCGACGGATCACTATCATCAATGATTAAAAGTGCATGTGTTTTCCATCTCAGGAATACAAGCGTCTAGAAAATATTCAATTTATGAGCTTAATGATTAAACAGTCTTTTTACTGAGAAGAAGTTAAGTTGGAAATCTGGGTTTCACCAGGTAGTCGCCAATTGTTGTAGTTGCAACTATTTCCCAAAATTCAAAAAACTTTAGGACCCTCCTGTAATTCGTTTTTGCTCAATTTATGGTTTTGTGTGATGTTTGAATAAGGTTTACTTTTATGCAAGAATTGTTTTAATGTTTGAATTAATTTTGCTTTGCCATCAGAAGTTTGTTGGATTTTGAGTTGGGAGTCTAGTTGTCTGCGCGTCCGTCATTGCGGAAAAGAACCGCACATCAAGTTTGAGGTCAAATGTTGATCTCTGATGTATTTTTTCTTTATCGGCATGATTTTTGAAATTCCGTCTGAACCTTTATCTATTCGTCTTCCGTTGTTGCGGAAGGGGATCTACGAAATGGTCCAAAGGATGTTCCATCCTCTTCTGATCATCTACTGTTTTATTCTGCCGGCCTTTGGTTCTTGTCAACTCTCACCATTGCATCTCTAGAAAGAAATTGGTTTTCGATGGTTTGATTTTTATTGTCTCCTTGATTGATATTTTCTCTTGATTCATATTTTGACTTCGATTACGTTGGTCTACGAAACCCGTTTCTTTTACGGGTTTGCCGTTTCGGCTCTCTAATCATCTGTTGATTTGAAGCCTCAGTCTCACGATTTCTGATGCGAGTTTGTTTTGTTACGCTCCCCGCCACATTGCAGGTCTCCTCACCATTTTATCATCTCCCGTTGTGGAGGCAATATTAACTTGGCTGCTAAGCCCCTTAGCCTTTTGTCACTCGATGACTTTATTTTTCCCGCTAATTATAGTTGACCGGGGCATATATATAGTGGAGTTTGGGGGTTTATTATTTTATAATTGTTTTGGACTTTTCTCTGTGCTATCGTTTTCGCTCGAGCAGACCAAGATTCTTGCTGTCGGTACCTTCGCTCCTAGGTGGCTCCGACGTGGAATTTCAACGGTTTTCCTCCACCAGTCGCATAGCACAGTGCCAGGTAGGCCCTTGTTCCCTTTCTCCATGTTGTTTGATTGTTTGAACTATTTTGTTGTCTCTATGGTTAGTACATGAGTTTCCCATCCCGACTTGCATTTATTCTCGAGTCAACTAGAAGGGTTGCCCGTTGGCTACTTTTTAGTTCTTTGATGATGACCTCCACAACCGTTAAGGTTTTGCAGACCGCATTTGACTGCTGGGGAAACTGGTGCAGACGGCCATTACGATGTCTGCACCAGTTTTCCCCAGTCTACATATGGTCATCTGGGGAGGTGTTTCGTGTTTTCTTCCATGAGGCCGTGATGATTGGTTCCACAGTTCGTCTACCCTCATCTTCACAAACCTGGACCTCTTTGTTGTTTTACTTCCCTCTTGGGGTGACCCTATTCAGTTTCAAATCCGAACCCTGAACTGGTCTAAGATAGAATAGCATTACCCAGTCAGACATTGAAGTGAGCGTTTACAGTCTTCTAGTGTGTTATCACTTGTAGCATCCTCACTTGAGCTAGTTAGTTTAGGTGCCTTTTGTATTTCGCGTAGCGTGTAGGTCGTGGCATAGAGAGGGGGTTCAGGACTATTTTCATTTTGACGAAGGCCATGTTTTTCTAAATCCAAACTTTGTTGGGCATGAGCTAGTTTTAGTTTTTGGGCAGGAGCATTTGGTTTTGAGCATTGTTTGCTTATTTTTAATAACTGCACTCATGTTTAGCATAGATGAGGTAAAACGCTTATACTGTTGTCTTTATCTTTAAATGTTATTAGGAAGTGACCTAACAGAACCTAAAATACATTTTTGTACATGGAAGGGAAATTCCTCAGAACTCAAGATGTCTAAACGTCAGAAGAAGAAGACTCCTGTGGTCGAAGAGGAACTCAAAGTCGAAGTCGTTACCAAAGTCGAATACACCAAGTGCATAGTTTGTGTGGAGCCCGAATATCAGTGGGGAGGAATTTACAGATTGATCATGCGCCAAGAAGTGCCCAACATAGGTTTTGAAGAAGAAACCATCTATGCCAATATAGAAAGGTATTCACTAATGAAAATTGCTACAATACCTAAGCTATTTCCCTGCTCAAAGGTGATTGGGTGGATTCTTCCCAGGGCAAATGTAACCACCATGATTTTGGAAAATGTTGCTAAATAGGGTTATGCTACTTATAGCTCTGGGTATGTGGCACTGGCCTATCATTTACCAGAAACACAGGTGTACTTAACTGAGGACTGAATGAAAGCAATCAGGATGGACCTAATTGAGACACTAAAAAGGATGCTCATTCCTGGAAAAATATTTAGGACTAGGCCCATCGGTGGATATGACACTGCAACTCTAAGAACCCCTTACAGTTTCATCACACTCATGTCGAACAGGATTTTCGGGAGGGCCTATGATAAAAGCTTCAAATTGGAGTGCGTGCCTATAATTTTCTATGTTGCAACACACGGGACTATGTTTAACTGGGCCAACATTGTGTCCAATAGCCTCTCTTCCTACATTGCATCAACTTAGGAGGGGTGTCCCAAAAGAGATCAGAGTTCTACATGAGCTCCATACTGATTGACTGCATACTGTGCAATCAACCCTTCCCCATTCTGAGGTGTATCTGGGACCGGGAAAGAACACCAGTTTACTCAACATACAAGCCATTGTGGGCCCACAAATACCACAGTCACTACAAGGAAGTGTGTGAGTATTTCATCATGCCATTGTATACCCTGATTTTCTTGAAAGAGTGCAACTGCATGTCAGAGGAGGCATTGCAGGTGATTGAAGAGTATGCAGACTATTACTTGACTAAATATGGACTATATTTCAGAATATTTGGATGCTATAGAGCACCCTCACTACTGCCTAAGTATGCCACAGACTATGTAGTCCATAAAGAGGTAGTTAGACAAGTCTTTTTAGATGGCATAGGGAGCTTTCTATTTGAACATAAGAAAGCAACATACGCTCCTTTGCCATTCAGATTGGGAATCTACAAATTTACCAGGGTGAAGAAAGCCAATGAATTCGTGGAAGAGTTGGAGAAATTCCATTTTGGGGAAATGCGTTTTCGTAGGAATGACTCCCGGAATAAGGTTGCAGAGCACTGTAAAGAAGAGAATGTACATTTTGAATACACTAGCTATTGGGACAGAGAATATTCCATTTTCCGCAGTTAACAAAATATGATAGTTTTAAGAAGAATGTTCAAGAAAAAAATCACCACCAAAGGTGGAAAAGGATAGGATGAGCAAGCAAAGGCCGAGGAGGAGGAAACTAGAAAAAGGAATGAAGATGATAGGAGACTAGCATAGGAGGTGGAAGGCTGGCTCAAAGGAGAAGAGGAAGAAAAAAGAAGAGTTGCACAGGAAGCAGCTAGAAAGGCAGAAGAAGCTACCAAAAGCAAAGAAGAAGAAAAGAAAAGAAAGATGGATGAGGAGTTGAAGAAGAAAGAAGTAGCCAAGCTGAAGCTATCAGAGACCGTGACAAAGTAATCAACTTCTCACATAGTAGACAATCAGGCTCAGGACTTGGCGAACCCTGAAATTCAAGATCCTGATACAGCTCTGGCCAGCACAACAAGACAGGCTATGGGCCCCACCCTTAGGTTGATTCCCTTTGAGCAAAAGAAAGGGGAGGAGGTACCATATTTTAATACTATATTTTATGATAAGGAAAGGAAAAGGATAGTAAAGAGGACTGAGAGAAAGGTTGAGACTGGGGGGCAATCCGGTAAAATGATAAATGATACAACTATCGTATATGGGACAGACAAAGACCCCAGGTTCACTATCAGAGTGGGGGATGCATTGATCCATGCTTCTGAGGACAGTGTAGATAAAATAATGGCTGATCTTGAGCAGTCAAAGAAGTACTCTTCACAACTCAAAGATAGCGTGAGAAAGGAAAGAGAAGAAAATAATAGGTTAAAGAGAAAGTTTGAAGACCTACAAAAGGAAATCGAGTCTTCAAAAGCTGAGCTTGAGGTCCTCCAGATAGAGAAGAGATCTATGGAGACCACCAAAGAATGTCTGGAGAAAGTACAGTAGGAATATCAGGAGTTGAGGGTAGAAAAGGAGCAACTACTGAGCAGGATAGGGGAGTTGGAGCTGCAGAAGGCTACCATGGAGGAATTGGAGAGGAAGACTTAGGGGCAAAATGCAGAGCTCAAAGGATAGATTACCTCATTGATAGCATCTCTAGAAGAGGACAAGGAACAACAGGTCAGTCTTCAGCCTTTCAAGGAGCACTTTCTGGCACAGAGAAGCAAAATACACCAGCTACAGGTGGCCATTGAGGAAGAGCGGTGCAAGGTATTACAGGTGGATAATTGGTTGGAAGATAATTTGGAAACCTATTTTTATTTTGTCGATAGATCGCAGGAAATTTTAAAAGTCCTGACAGGAAGGATGGCGAGATTAGAAGAGAATGAAGAAACCTCTGCAGAGCTACCATCAAAAGATCAACAATCCCTAAGGCAAGACTATGATTTACTGGAGTTTTCCATAAACACAGCCGAGGAATTCAAGAAGGCTGTCAAGAAGACAAAGGGGGCTTGTGCATATTTTTTCAGGAGACTCTTAATCACTTATAATCACAGTCACATTGAGGATGAACATAAAATGGATATCTTTCAAGACCACGGCCTGATTTTGGAAATTTTGCAAAGGAGCTATCAGGAAGACGAACAAAGGATACAACATATTAAAGCGTTAGACGAGCAGACCCTGAAGAATGAAGTAGATCATTCCAGAGTTAGTGTTCAGCTGTTAGAAGATCAACTTCGCCTGAGCATAGGTAGAATAGAAGTCATAAAAAATCAAGCTGCTAAGTTTGAAATAAATATTCGTTTCCTGGAACCTTCTGAATTCGAAAGTATTGCCCTAGAGGATTCAACATGGAAGAAATTTTTAAATAGTCAAGCGGGACCCTCTTCATGAGCATTTTGTCCATTTTATTGTAATATTTTGTAAATTTTATAAACACTTAATGAAATTAAATTTTGGGAGGTGAAGAGTTGGGGAATCCCAAGAGTCATTTCGTGGGCAGCCCAACAGTTTTGTTCTTTGGTATAAATATAGAAAATCTAGACAAGAGACGAGACTTTTTCCCAGTTAGATTGGAGGACCTATTGTAAGAACTATTTCCTTTTGCAATTAAAAATTACAGTTTGCCTGTTGGAGAAAGCTTGGTGGAATGTTCAAATGTTATGCTATGGATTTGTTGAAGAGGAACTATCTCGTTTTCAGCATTTTGTCCATTAACTATGAGATCGTTCTAACTCTTTGAACCTAAGTTCAGACCTCAATGATCTTTGGTTTATTTTATAAAAAATTTCCACTATGAGTGATGAATGTTGTTCATAAGCAATTGGCTATCTGGTTGTTGAAATATCTTTAAATGTTCATGTGTTTTGAAAAAAGCATCAGCTATTTGTGATTTCTTTTTTATAATGCATGTACAAAATACATTGCTCATTAATAAGTAATAATCTTGCTCCCTAGGGATAGGTTAGGTAGTTAGTTTTAATTTCTTGCTGTGTGTGTAATTTAAATGCATGAGAGTCTAAGATGAGAGGTAAGAACCTGCGCATCACATTGTGAATACTCCTTGCATTCTCTATCAATCTTCATCTTATATAGGCACTTGCATATCATACTTTAAGTCAAAAAATACAAAAATATATATGGTGGACCAGGCCGCAACCGGTAAAACCTTCATTTTTGGAACTTGACCTATGGTAGCCGGACCTCAAACCGAAAGCATTCCCTACACCAAACAGTCATGGGCTAGTTGGGAACATTGATTGGGGAGAATCCCTTGCTGTCGTTGCATGTGAATTTCCAGGCCCCAACAAGACCACACAGGTGCATCACTTAGGTGTGTCAACTACGTGCATCCTTTAAAAGTTTGTTAGGTTGTTGTGTGGGTAAGGTGCTTTTGTATTCCACTTAGTTGGATTTTTTTTGTAGCTATGCTGGGTTCTTACGTGTATTAGTTATGTTCCATCTTTGTGAATACAATTTAACATTGTATATGCAATTGGATTGTGGTAAAAAAAAAAAAATGTACATTTTTGTCATTATGTAATATTGTAATTGTTCATTGTTCTCAAATTTATAAGTGATATCTCCATGCAATCATAAAATCTAAAAAAAAAATCAAGAACATTACACATAGAAAGATTCTTGGCTACACGTGTATAATCACACTAAAAATATTGAACCATCAAGATCTCAAGAGCCTTGATATGAAATATTTTTTACATCATGAAAGTTACAATACAAAAATAGAACTCCCATCTATGGCGTGTCAATGTACATGTATCAAAAAAAATCTTTGATGTACATGTGCAAAAAAAGGTACATCTATCGTGGACCACGCCCATATACTCTAAATCCATGTTGTACATAAAAATACATATTTTTCTTTGACTAACACATCAAAAATATAAATTTCTCATGTTCTTCCCAAACCCTGATGCTTGTTTCCTCTTTTGACGACCACTGTGTATCTCTGGCGACTGTAAATCAATGACAATATTTCTTGATCAAGTAACTGAGCTAGTACTGTCCAACAATAACAAAGTTTGAAAATTTAAAATATGACTCAATTGTACATAAAACAAAGAGTCACTACATCCGTTGGGGGTGTAGGTGCCTCTGGTGTCCTCCTCCTTCTAGAGAGTCTCTTTGCAATTCTTCTCTACGAATAAAAAAAAATATGTCAATTATCTCAAGAATTATCAACATGTACATGAATGAGAAAGTACTAATCAATTATGTAAAAAATGTGCATCTCACCAAAAAAACCATTTCTGGGCGAAGAGGATAGGACTCTTCAGTTGTAAGAGGAGCTGTATGTTGAACATCAACCTCAGTTGCATGCACTAATGGACCAACATGTGGCTACATTCACCAAATGATAAAATAGTTAGACATTGTGCATATCCATAAACAACAAAAATGAACTGTACAATTACAAATTTTCAAGTAGATGTACTTGAGTGTTAATTATCCCTATTGTAGATGCAGCTTCAACCACAACATCAACAACCCCACTAAGGTATGGAATGGATAACTCTACATCCTGATGCTATAAAGATGTGAAAATATCATTAAGAAAAACTAGTTGTGAAGTGAATTCAAAGCGAACCAAAAACTGTGATTGGAAGTGTGTACATTACCATGGGATGAGTAAGTTGATCGTCATGCACACCTGTTCTTTTCAAGTAATAGGGTCATATGATGTAAAAATCCCCCCTATCTCCGTTTGGACTACGGGGAGATCCAAACCAAAGAGGCAGTGCAGGGATTTGTGATGATGTCTGCAGTCATAGAGTGTTACCCTATTTAGACATGGAGTTGAATGGATAGAATAATATGTACTAAAAAACTAACATGTTGTAATATACTTACCCCTTCCTCGAACATATCTCCCCCATGAGAGTGACCGCTTCCATCAATTTCTTGCCCCTCTTCAGATGCTGATAGCATCTACAAGTTTAAAAACTATAAATATTAGCAATCTATAAAGGAGTGTATAGTAAAAAATTTAAATAATTTGAACAAGATTCATTCATTAACCATGTACTTACATTCTTGAAGTAATCCTAAGTTCCACCTTGGAATATTTTGCTGAGATCAATGTCTATAGCATCACGTTCTAAGTGGGGTTCCTGCAACTTCAAAAATTGTAAATATTAGACAATTTAACAAATTAATCAAGACTAACACATGCATTAACACAATGATATGTATTAACAAAATCACAAATTTTTAAATATAACCTTAATGGTGGTTGTTTGGGCCTCGGGTAGAACCACTCCGAGTGCACTACCACCTCCCTGAGAGGCATCAATCTCCTACAAGAGTAAATATTGCATATATTACTAATATTTTAATATGTTACATATAGTACAGAAAAATTAAAAAATGAACAACAATAGAGTTTTAACAATGTCCTTACGTGAGCACTAGTCATCGTAGAGGTACCATGTCTAGGTCTAGGACCATAACAGGGTTTTACCACATGATGTGTAGATGTGTGGCTTGCTCTGAGACACATGGGATGTCAGTCTATTCCCATCTGTAGATGTTCCTAGACCACCAAAAGTTGGTGGTTGTACCCCAGCAGAGGAATAGGGTGTTGTCTGGTCAATAGTGGTCATGTGTTGAGAGACCATCTTATCTAGAGTAAAAAATGCCTAATGTGTCTAGGGAGCCATGTCATGTGCAGGAGGGATGTCTACCCTTGGTAGCTGGGAACGAGGTGCAGGTATCTATGGATTGAAATATATATGCCTAGCATTGGGTCGGTGTTGGGGCATCCCCCTACCAACTCCTTGGAATCCCAACATGTCAAAATAGTTGACATGTATCCCCATCACAATCTCTTCATACAAATTTTGGAGGAAGTACAATGGTACTTCCCTATTGTTGTGCAGGGAATGTCAAATAAAATGTACCACCTATCCATCCAATGGTCTCTAATGGGTGGAATGTTGCACCACTCAATAGAAATATGAGGCCTAGTGATCTCTGGAATGTCATCCGTCTGAGTCAGTCTAAACAATGTATAGATCTGTTCTTTTGTTATTTGCAGCTTCTTTACCTTGTTATAGCTCAACCCATCAACATACCACTGTGTTTTCCTCTCCTTGTATGATGTGATGCTATACAAAGCATCATTCAATATTGCGATCATATCAACAGTAGTCAACAATGAATCTAACAAGGAGTGGCGCATCTCATATCCACCCCTCCAAGCAGAAGCAATCTCTCTCAGATGGCCAATAACCCTGAGTATCTCAGCATTGTTATCCATAGCAGCCACTGCAATCATAAATACAAATAAAATATCCTTATAAATATAAACACATGATATAATGACATCTTTAAGCAATGAAAACTATATAATTAATGTACGACAAATAACAACATAAACTAAATCTATTATGTAAATTTAAAATTTGATCTTGAATTTTACAATAGAGAATAAACATTTAACATTTTATTCATTTTAAATTTATGTCACAAATTCAAGTATTAATTCCAATTTCCATATGCATGTGTACACAAAATGTCTTATGTGCATATGTTGATTGCGCAGCTCCTCTAGCTTATTTTAAGGCTTGGATTATGAATTTTCATTGAAATTGTGAGGTGCTGACTAATGCTCTTGCAGGACCAGCTCCCAGATTGCGGGTAGAGGCAACGACTACACCCTAGAATAGGAGGCCAAATGTGATATTGATGATTCAAATCCTAGTATAGGAAACGATTTTGTTAGATATGTATTTATTTGTTGTAGCATGATGTTTTTAGGACTCCAAAGTTTATTTAGCATATCTTTGTTTATATGTAATTTGGGCCATGTATGGATTCCAGTTGATGTTATTTTAGTTCTATGCCCTCTTTCTATATACCCATGAGAGACTTTAAATGCACAATTGTGTATAATGGATTTTATGGTTACAAGGTTTCCACTCGATTATATCACGTATGATAGTATGTGATTGGCATGTTTAATCAAACAAATCAAGCTACCTATGTATCTTCATGTTCGTAGAGCCTATTGTTGAACTTCGTTGTCTTGACCTTAACAAAAATGTACCCTCCACTCAAGAGGAAATATTTGCTAAAAGCATGGGAAGCTTCTATACCTTACTTTAACACTTGGATTAAGAAGTTTCATCAAAACTATAAGGTGTTTACTGATGTTCTTGGATGACCGACTTTGATATGTCGGATAGAGGAAAGGGATTTACCATGTCTGTTTATGTATTTTAGGGAATATATGAATTCTACTTGATTTTTTCTTAGTTGTATGCAAGCTTGCAATATAATTGACAAACTTTGCATATTGATTAATTTTGGTTTGGATTCACAATGATGCTTGCGAATATACATATATGCAAATAGTGAAGTTTCTTTGTTTTGTATGAGTTAATTGGGGCTTTAGTTTACATAGGGCATGTAAATTACTTATGCAAATTTGCAATGTGCTTGACAAACTTTGCATATTTGTGAATTTTGGTATGTATTCAGAAGGATGATTGTGAGTGTGCAGATGGAAATAGTGAAATTGATTTGTTTTTATGAGTTAATTGGGGTTTTGGTTTCCATTGGCCCGTTCCATTGGGGTTTTGGTTTTCATTGGCCAATTCCATTTGGGTTTTTGTTTCCATTAGCCATAAATTAATTTATTTTGGTTTAATTTTCAAATTAGGGCAAACAAATTAATGAATTTAGGAAAAAAATAATCAGAAGAAATGAGGAAACTACCTCACAAAGAGGAGGTGGATTAAAAGGTGGAGGTGGATGGCTTTGGAACACCCAAAACATGTTCACCTACTCACGTTCTACTCCATCCAACTCCAATAGTGTTGGGATGTGGCAAAAATGATGGGCTAGATCCGTTTTAAACAAAAAACAGGTTTTTGTTCACTAAAATGGAGGCGTGTAACATCCCTGACCCTCTGATCTTCCAACTTCAATAGCAAAGAGATGAAAGATGATTCCTACAAAGAGGCCCATCAAAGGAGGTGAGTGGTGTCAAAGTTCCATGATTTAGTCCAAAGGCTCGCACATAAACAAGAAAGATTGGAGAAAGAGGAGGATAGACAAACCATAAAAGTGTTAGACTATTTCCATGATTTAGTCCAGAGACTCGCACATAAACAGGAAATATTGGAGAAAGCGGAGGATCGAAAAACCATAAAAGTGTCTGGCTATGCATGAGATAAGTTGAAATTTCTTTGGCGAGATCTTTCCAAGAATCATATCAGATCCATTTCGGGAGTTGAGGTTGGAGATGTATTCTAGTCTCGAAGGCTGCTGAGCAAGATAGGCTTGCATATACCTCTGCAAGGAGGTATATATTATTTAAAGCCTCAAGAAACTTGCTACATGGTGCCATTGGCTATGAGCATTGTTATTTCTATATCCAATGGCACCATGTAGCATTTTTCTTCACGATTTAGATAATATATACCTCATTGTATAGGTCTATGCAAGCCTATCATGCTTAGTAGCCTTCAAGAATGTAATATATCTCCAACCTCAACTCCCAGAATAGATCCGATATGATTCTTGGAAAGATCTCGCCAAATTAATTTCAACTTATCTGATGCATAGTAGAACACTTTTATGGTTTGTCGATCCTCCTCTTTCTACAATATTTATTGTTTATGTGAGTGTCTCTGGACTAAATAATGGAACTTTAACACCACTGACCTCCTTTCACGGGCCTCTTTGTAGGAAACATCTCTCATATTTTTTCTATTGAATTTGGAAGTAAGTATTTCTTTAGGCTCCTTTCTCCATTTACTCTTGGGAGGGGAATCCTCAGCTCCTTTATCCATTTACTCTGGGGCAGGGGATCCTCAAGCTCCTTTGTCCATTTACTCCTGGGTGGGGATCCCCAAGCTCCATTCTCCATTTACTTTCACACTACTTTCTTCATTTACTCTTGGGTGGGGATCCTCAGGTTGGGTCAAACTTGAAAGTGTTTTTTGAAGTGCATGTTTGTGTTCCCTGGCATAGATGCCTACTAATTTCTTATTGAATTAGATGCCACATGAGGTCCACATTGGAAATTTGGCAAGTGTGTGGAAATATTAAATGAAATAGTACTGATGTATTGAATGAAAAGTAGCAACATATATCAGACATTCAAGATTGTGCAATGTTCGTAAAAATAGTGATAGCATATTGAACCCGAGGTAATGTCGCACATCTAGATAGTGACTTCACGATAGAAGCATCCAAAAACCATCTATCAAGACAGAACATGCTACATAAAAATAGTGACATCCTCATAGAAGCAAAGATATTTGAAAAAAAAACATTTGATGTGAGAATAATGAAATCTTAACAAAAATGTTGTGCGTCATGATAACAAAATCATAATAGAAATCGATAAGGTGGAATGGTACTACAAGGAAAGGAGTTAAACCTTCATTTGCATTCGATGATGAAGAATTAAGGGTGTTGGTGCTTCCTTCTAGTTGGTGCTCGAGAATCCAGTGAATTGAATACCATGTGTCACATGAATACCTTTGTTTCGATGTGTGTAAGTGTGTGGGTTGGCCTTGTTTCCTTGTCAACAAGGAGGGGCAGGGGTCTAGGAATCAGGAGAGAATATAGTCTAAATCTAGTTGAAAATGATCATGGGTGAATGTTCCAGATGGACACGTTTGATAGTAATATAATTTTTGTATCATAAGTAATAGAATATATTCCTGCTTATTAACAACAACAAAAAATCACTTCTATTTGGTAATTTTGGAGAACTCGTCAAATATGACATATTTATCAAAACAAAAATAAGATGCCTACTTCCTCTGCTAAGAGACATTCACTTTATTGGGGAAAAACATGTGATGAGGTATCTAAAGGGAACTTTAAATTATTGGCCCATATATGAATCTAGTGGAGAGCTCAAATTACATGGATATACAGATTCACATTGGGGAAGAACTGCCAAAGATAGAAAAATCACATCAGGATGTTGTTTTAGTACGGGATCATGCATGATCTCTTGGTTGAGGTGAAAGCATACAAGTATTTTGCTTAGTACGGCATAGGCTGAATACATTGTAGCATATTCAACATGTAGCGAAGTAGTATGGCTTCGAAAGATGTTAGCAAGACTATTTGATGGAGAGATATATGCTATTGATATCCTTTGTGATAATCATATTTGTATTAAGACAACGAAAAATATCATGTTTCACGATAAGACAAAGCACATTGAAATTATATATCAATTATAATATTAAATTAGTAGGTGTTCGTGCTAGTGAATGCAAACATGCAGTTCAAGAGGCAAGTTTGAGTTTGACCCAACCTAAGGATCCCCACCCAAGAGTAAATGGAGAAAGGAGCTTGAGGATCCCCACCGAAGAGTAAATGGACAAAGGAGCTTGAGTATCCTCCCCCCAAGATTAAACAGAGAAAGGAGTTGAGGATCCCCTACCCAAGAGTAAATGAAGAAAGGAGCCTGAAGAAATACTTACTGCCAACTTCAATAGCAAAGAGATGAAAGATGTTTCCTACAAAGAGGCCCGTGAAAGGAGGTGAGTGGTGTCAAAGTTCCATGATTTAGTCGAGAGACTCGTACATAAACAAGAAAGATTGGAGAAACAGGACGATCGACAAACCATAAAAGTGTTCGCCTATGCATCACATAAGTTGAAATTTATTTGGCAAGATGTTTCCAAGAATCATATCGGATCCATTTAGGGAGTTGAGGTTGGAGATGTATTATAATCTTGAAGGTCGTTGCAAATGATAGGCTTGCATAGACCTCTATAAGGAGGTATATATTATCTAAATCCGGAAGAAACTTGCTACATGGTGCCATTGGCTACGAGCATTGTTATTCCTATAGCCAATGGCACCATGTAGCCCATTTATCCAGGCTTTAGATAATATATAGCTCCTTGTATAGGTCTATGCAAGCCTATCATGCTTAGCAGCCTTTGAGAATGGAATATATCTCCAACCTCAACTCTTGGAATGGATCCAATATGATTCTTGGAAAGATCTCGCCAAATAAATTTCAACTTATCTGATGCATAGTTGAACACTTTTGTGGTTTGTTGATCCTCCTCTTTCTCCAATCTTTTGTTTTTTTGTACTAGTCTCTCCACTAAATCATGGGACTTTGAATCCACTGACCTTCTTTCATAGGCGTCTTTGTAGGAAACATCTTTAGTCTCTTTGTTATTGAAGTGGGTAGTAATTATTTATTTAAGCTCCTTTCTCCATTTACTCTTGGGCACGGGATCCTTGGCTCCTTTCTCCATTTACTCTTGGGTGGGGGTTCCTCAAGCTCCTTTCTCCATTTACTAGTGGACAGGGATCCCTCACGCTCCTTTCTCCATTTACTCTTGGGTGGGGATCCTCACGTTGAGTCAAACTCGAACTTCCCTCTTGATGTACATGTTTCTATTCCCTAGCACAGATGCCTGCTAATTTCTTATTAAATTAGATGCCACATGAGGTACATATTGGAAATTTGGCCAATCTGTGGAAATATTAAATGAAATAGTACTGATGTATTCAATGCAAAGTATCAACATATGTGAGACATTCAAGATTGTGCAATGTTCATAAAAATAGTGATAACATATTGAACCCAAGGTAATGTGGCACATCGAAATAGTGACATCAGGATAGAAGTATCCACAAACCATCTATCGAGACAGAACATGCTACATGTAGCTAGGAAAGGAGTTAAACCTTCATTTGCATTTGACGATGAAGAATTAAGGGTGTTGGTGCTGGAAAATCAGTGAATTGAATGAATACCTTTGTTTTAATTTATGTAAGTGTGTGGGTTGGTCATGTTTCCTTGTCAACAAGGAGAGGCACAGGTCTCGGAATCACGGGAGAATATAGTCTAAATCTAGCTGAAAATGATCATGGGTGAATCTTCCAGCTACGAAGTTTGATTGTAATATCATTTTTGTATCATACGTAATAGAATGTATTCTTGTTTATTAACAAAAAATAAATATCACTTCTATTGCTAGTTTTGGAGCCCTCCTCAAATATGACAGATTTATCAAAACAAAAATAAGATGCCTACTTCCTCTTCTAAGTCTAGTCAGGTTGAAACTTTAACAAAAAGGATTCTTGCAAAAAACATTGATCTAACATAAGAACATATTAGACATCACAAAAGAGTTATGTTGTCTCATTAAACAAAAAAAAATGAAATAAAAAATATGTGAATGAGTCTTACATCATTAGTTTGTAAACACAAAAGGAACAACTATCCTCCAAATGCTTGAAAAGTTCCTTTAGAGATCATAGAGTTACTTACTAATTGTGGACATAGCTTAACAGAAACATGGATCTCTAAAGAAATGTGAGGTACTATTACCCATTGGTGAAGTGAAAGAATTCTTTTGAGTAGTTTGACAACAATTTAGAAGTTGAGGATAACAAATTGAATTTGGACATTATTTTTAGAACAACTCAAAGTGATAAATATTGATATAACAACTTATGAAGTAAAAAGAACACTGAAATTGATGAATGTCCAAGAAAGAAGAAGAAAAATAAGCTTGTACATATAGGTACCACAAATTTTTTAAAATATATGAAAACACTTTATTTAGTATATATTAACAATTTTGTAGATCTAAAGATTGTTATTTAATGTGCAAACTTTTTACTTTGATGAACAAAACATATG
Organism: Pseudotsuga menziesii; assembly: GCA_001517045.1. Lineage (NCBI taxonomy): Eukaryota > Viridiplantae > Streptophyta > Pinopsida > Pinales > Pinaceae > Pseudotsuga > Pseudotsuga menziesii. Next base: position 27,401 of record LPNX010062122.1, read on the forward strand.
AAGTCTTCAATAGTTATTAAATTGACAATTGAGAGTTGACTCGACAACTTGTTCCCTTCCATTATTTTTTATGCAACTAAAAAGGAATCTATTTTGATATTCAAAAATCAAGTCAAAGATTATATACATAAAGTTTTGAAACCATTTCAGTTCAGTTTGCTAAGTATGGATAACTCCTCAAATCTACAGATTTGTCAAAAGAAAAATGAATTCTTCCTCTTCTAAATGTAAGCACATTGAAACTAAAACAAAAAGATATCATTCTATAAGCAATGATCTAACCTAACAACATATGAGACATCACACGAGAGTTATTTTGTCTCTTCATAAAAAGAAGGAAATAGAGAATATGGGAACATTAAAGTCTTCTAGATCATTTTGTTTGTAAACACAAAAAATAACAACTATCCTCCAAAGACTTCTAAAGTGGCTTGAGAGGTCATAGAGCTATTAAGCAGTGGTGGACATAACTGAAGGTATACTATTATCCATTGATGATGTGGACGAATTCTTTTGAGAATGTTGACAAAAATGAAGAAGTTGAGGATAGAAAATGGGATTTAGGCATTTTTTTCAAGAAACTAAATTTGATAAAGATTGATATAGCATATTATGAATTAAACATAATTGTAAATGAGTTGGAAAGAATTGTAATAAGATGTACTCAATATGGAGGCCAAGAAACAAGATGAAAAAAAAAAAAATTCTCCATGAGGGACCAATTTTTTTTCAACATAGATGATCATAAATTCTTGAGTATACATGAACAAGCAATTTGGAAGATCTAAAAAT
>LPNX010062122.1:28469-40257 GCA_001517045.1 Pseudotsuga menziesii
GAGAACCTAAAGAAGATAAAAAAACACAAAAGAAGATAAAAAACACAACTATTCTTCTTAGCATTTCCTCCTATAATATGACTCGTTTGTGACTCCTTTCTCCTTCTCAAGTGATAGCTTTAAAGATAGTTAGCTTGAGTAAACACAAGATTATCAAATGAATATTTGATCTTTCTTGTCCTTTTGAACCAATTTTCTTATAAAGCCAATGGTAGAATTATTTTATCATTTACTCAATCAATGAGTAATATGAAGTATGGTTAAATATGAATTTCATAAATTCATCTATGAAGTACAAAATATAATAAGCCCCACAATTGCATCACTATCCACATCCTATCCAGAATTTAAAGATATGTTCTATGATTCTCATTGTTATACTAACTCCACAAATATCATCTTGTGATACCAATCAAAATATCCTATAAAAATGTTATCTGGAAATATTTGTGTTGAAATAGTTCTAGAAAATCTAACACTGGCTTCTTTGTATAATTCCTTAAACATGGTAGTAATATTTGAGCCTGACTCTAAGTAATTTTTTTGGGGCATCTTCAAAAATAACATAGTTTTGGAAAGCCACGCAACCCAAAAAAGAGACCTTGACAAATATTTATAGCTAATAACAATAATAATACCTGTTTTTTAGGCTAGAATCAAAGGTTTGAAAGTCCCAATTCTCATAAATATTAAGAGACTGCAATACTTGCTTCCAACAAGTTTAATAAAACTACACTTCACCAACAAGTGATATATAGTTTCTTCATCCTTTGAATATAGTATACACATATTTGGCCACGGATCCCTTTTTATAGCTTCATAAGCTTGTTTATAGCTTTATAAGCTAGATAGCTTTATCAGATAAAACCAGTTTATAGCTTCATAAACTAGATACCCATTAGAGATAAAACGATTTGACTCAAATTGTGAAGAAGGAACCGATCTAACATTATTTCTAACAAATTCATAAATCATTATAATAACTTATTATGAAAACCCATCCCTGGAAAAACAAATGTAAAACCCAATGCACAGATCTAGCACTATTTCTCACAAATTCATAAATAATTATAATAACGTATTATGTAAAACCTATCCCTTGAGAAACAAATGTAAAACCCAAAGAGAACCATCAAACAGATTACCTGCAAAACCCATACCAGGAAAGATATCACGGGTGGGGGTTGGGGTTTGTCAGTTCTTGACGCCTCCGCCTCTTCCCAGATAAAGTTGTGATCGAGAAGATCATCATTTGTATTGTTCAGAAGATCTGTGAAACTCATCCCAGTCTCTGAAAGTTGATGGATTGGCTCTGAAAGTTGATGGACGGGCTCGGTTCGCTGGCGTCTCCAAGCTCATTACATCTTCCCTGCTCAAATGATTTTTAAAGCAATTACGAGAGAAACGCATCCCTGGAGACGTGATTAGGGAGATATCAGCAGGATTGGTCGCTACCGTCTCCAAGCTCATAAGATCATCATCTTCCCAGCTCATAAGATCAGCATTTGTATTGTTTAAAAGATGATGAAAAAAATGATCTGAGAAACTCATCCCTGGAGACGAGATTGGTGAGATATGAGATCTAGGGATTGGATCTGAAGTTGATGGGCGTGCTGGGTTGCTTGCGTCTCCAAGCTAAAGTTGTTAGGTGTAGGTGATTGCAGTGCGGAATAGACTTCATTTGCTGCAGGCTCATGAGTTGGTGGTTCTGCAATGACGACTGAAGGATCTGTTGACGTCTTGTCATTGGCACTTGTGCGCTTTTGCACGAACTCTTCAACAGCAACATGTTTTTTCACTTTCTTCGATTCTTCCGGCCATAATTGTCCCTGAAATCCTTCCGCTAAAATAACGTCCTCCACTTGATTTGTATACTCTATCGCTCTATACATATAGACATCTATGGTAACCTTAAATTTATTATAAAGCTTAAGTAGGCCGAATTTATTATGAATTTATCCCCTTCAGTTACACAAATACGGTCCCATTCAAATATATACGGATCCATGTCGCATATCGCATATATTAGGAACCCTAAATATGCTGCATATATTAGGAACCCTAAGCCGTTAAGTCTGTTATGCTTATCGAATTCAACGAGCTGCCCATTTAGATAATTCCCATTCAAATATATACAGTATGTTATGCTTAAAAATACTGGAAATCAACGGCTAATTTAGATAATTTTATATAAAACATAACACAATATTATATCGAGTGGACTGTGGGAAGCGGGCAGGCCGTTGATATCAATCCAAAAAGCGCCCAGTCCATTAATCTCAATCCGTGTGCAGTTAGTTTGCGCTCCACGTGCAGTTAGCTTGCGTTCCTGTTCCTGTTAATTATTATTATATTATTTATGGATCCCTTAGCCACCATGACAGTTGGACTTTCATTTCATCTCTACTAGTTGGACTAATACAAATTTAACAAAATTACCTATTAAAAATATAAAAAATAATAATAAATGATATTTATTAACGTTATGCAATATATACCTATAAGCATTTATGATTGCTTGCAATTAAAATTTGAGTTTAAGAGCAACTTTCAAAATTCAATCTCACTGAAACTAACTTGTAAAAATCATCACAAGTCAAAAATAAGTTTTGAAAAATTGTTTGGTAGTTAGTGTAACACGGATTTCTTCCTTACTACATAGCACGAATGGCTACCTTTAGTCTATAGGATAGAAGGATAGAATCGTGTAGGCGAAATGCAGTAAAAACTCACAAAAAACAAAGTAAAACATAAAGAAGAGAAATGGAATTGCTGGAAATGGGCCACCATCCCGTGGCTTGGAGAAGCACCTATCTTGGATGGAGGAGCTATGGCTCAATGGAAGATGGAAAAGAGGGAGTGTGGGTGGCTTGAGAGACAAATGGTCTCAAGGCATCCACCGACAGCATAACAATGTGCAAGGGAGAAGTGTTTTGAGAGTGACCCCCACCCCTCTATTTGTAGCTTTTTTGGGGCTTTTTAGGGTTTTAAGCCCCATTTTTGGGCTTTTAGCCCCTTCCCCTATCTTTAGCTCCTTTTGGGATTTTTAATTCTTTTGAGGGGTTTTAGCCCATTTTTGGAGGCTTTAGCCCCTAGGAGAACTATTTAGGCTCTTTTTTGGGGTTTTTAAGCCCTTTTGCTCATTCTTATGCCTTTTTAACGGTGTGGGGGTCCAATGGAGTGAAATGAGGGTAGTGCATGGGTGTCCTTGGGTGGTGTAGGCCATGTAGAGCCCAATGAGGGTTTTTTTGGGTTAACAGTTTGCACATGGAAAAAATGCCCCATAACCATCAAAACTTCCTCAAATTCCATTAGTAATGGGCAATGTAGATGAGATTGGCCATAGATACATAGGTCCACATTGCCATCAATATTTTTTTAAGGGATTTAAAATAACAAAAAAGTTATTTAACTTTAAAAATGTAGTATTTATTTTCTCAAAAAATATTAAGTCATTATGTATAAAACTTAATTTACAAGATTCTTAAGAATTTTTTACCTATTTATATAATAATAATAATAATAACTATTATTATTATTATTATTATTATGATTATTATTTATTTTAAAGGTCGGCCCCAAGCTAGACACCAAATTGGTGTGTGAGACCCCCTTGTTTGCTGCTAAAGTTTAGAGAGGTATACATACACTACCCCCCTCTGGCTTTGAACATGTGGTCTCCTAAGAGGAAACACATGCTTTTAACCATTATATACACTCATTTTTCTATTTTGATATAGAAATACATTTTTTGTTTTTATTATAATTTTTTTTCATAATATATATATTTTTTCAAATCCAAAAGTTAATCCAAATATTATGAGGAATTGTAATTCCATCTTCGCTATAACAATTTAGAGAAAAAAATATTTTCTTCAAAGTTATGGTTATTTTAAAATGGTTCATATTATCAAAATTTAAAATAAAGAAAAACAAGAGCATTGCTAAAGTGTAATTTAATTTTAAAATTAAACTTAGTAAAAGTATATACTTGGTAAATATTTTTGTTTAAAAAATATTTTTAAGATCTAAATATTAATATCAACTTAAATTACTATTTTTTAATACCCAAAGTAATAACCATGACAAAAATGTGTGCTTTATGTTTAATCATCTCTTTGCAAATATAATTAATGTCAATATATACAAAAGATAATAACCATCACAAAATAATGTTCATTCTCTTTATCCTCCTCATAATGTGAAAGTAACCACGAAAAAAATTGTTCATTCTCTTTATCCTCATTATAATGTAGATTTCAGTACATATATGGTACAACACTATAAAATCATTTATTCTTGGGTTGAATTTATGTTTGTATTAAGGAAATGGTCTATCCTTTGGAAGATGCTCAAACATCAATGATTGCACGGTTAAGTCTAAGAGAATTAAAGGGAAAAATGTTCAACCTTATACACAAGAACATAAGAATAAAACTTTAGCATTGGAAATTCCATTACACACTCATGAAACTCTTAAGTACATTACTGGTCTACGATCTTAGCTTCATCATACTATTTTAATGTGTAATCCTACTATCATTGACAAAGTGTTAGTACAAGTTACTCTTCGTGTAGCTACAAGGTGAAACATGGTATGGAGGATGTGTATAAGAAGCCACCAAAGTTCAAGAAGTGGTAGAAAGGAAAAGATACGACTAAAAATAGATCTATAGTAAATAAATAGGTAGATAATCCTACATGTCCTCATTGCGGTAAAAAATGGCATGCGAAGTAAAAGAGTTAGAGATTTCACATTGAGTTGTTACCAAAGACATTTGAAGACAAGGAGAAACAAAAGACTGTGGTAAAGGGACTGGTGTAGGAGCTTTGGCGTGACAATAGTATACCTTCATCCAACCAAAAAGATGTACTAAACTTGAGAAGGGGTTCAAGGGATCGTGAGCCCCACATTAAACATTTTCTTGGCATGACACAAACAAAATTATATTAGAGATTTAGGCATGAACATAATGAACTTGGGCCAAAGATCCTTCAAGAAATGTAAACCATGGTATGTTAAAATAAACACACAACTCATAACACATGTTGTTGTTGATATCACATTGAATACGGTTATTATTATGACACATATATACATATATTGTGTGTTTTGCATAAGACTCTTGTGCAAGAATGCTCAACTACATTACCACCGACATCATATAGAGAGTTTATCCATAGCATGTTGTATACAAGAATAGAAGGTTGTTGATGTATTTGTAACTTCAGAATGTATTCATCTATGTATCTTATGTATTGTAACCCAATGTTTAATCCGCGATGTATCTATTATGTATTTGAGTCATGTTGTCTTGCCCCAATGTTCCGATCGAGAGGTTCATATTGTAAACAAGTCATGTCAAGTCATAGTGGGTAACTCTCCGATTGTGTAAGAGTTAAAGTCCCCACAGTTCTAGGGCACTAGAGTTATTAGACACTCATAGAGATGTCCGCTCTAGTAAGTAATTGATAAGTAAGGCTGACATGATTGAGTGCACTTTAAGTGAAAGAAAAAATATAAATAGAGAGTGAGCCTCTCTATTTATTATACACATCACTCACTCACTCAAGTGTAGCGCATTAGTGAGGAAGGAAATATACTAGGACTAGACAAGAAGAAGACTACTGCTGTCGGGAGTGCATCTTACTGTTTTGGGGCTTTTACTGTTTTGGTGCTGATTCTATCTCTCAGGAAGTTGCGGGGTTTTCTCCTTTATGGTTTCCCCAAGGAAAACTCTTTGTGTCTCTTGTCTGTCATGATATGCTTATGTTTTATTGTTGTGCTTGTTATTCTCTTAGTGAAAAGATCCTAAGATCATAATGCTTGCTTATATGATGAAAAACTAACATGGAATCAGAGCTAACCTGAGAAGAAGACATTGTGCAGCTACAGAAGCTAGGGCTTCTTACTTTTTGGGTCTCTCTCCACAATCTATTAGCAAAAGTATGCTAGGATCACTCTCCATTGAAGGGCGCATCTTTGTGTCGAAGTGGAATTCGATTCCGAGCATTTTTAGTTTTCGATCCAGAAATTAGGGCTTTCTAGAGAAGAGGAATTTTTGAGTGAGACTAGCATAGCATTGTTATCCTCATCAAAAACAAAGTTTAGAGACCTGGATCAAGAAATTTGGTTGGGTGAAACTCCACGAAAGTCAAACCCTAGTTTGACCCTCACCTAGAAAAACCCTAAATACTAAAACTGCTAAGTTTTGGTACATTCGCTATATCCTAATATTGGTGAAGTCTCAAGCTTTGAAAATTGCAAGGGCCAAAGATAAAATCCTGAAGAATATTGTTTCCAAAATTTAGCCTCATATTTACTGTATTCTAGGAGATATGATCTCTCAAAGTAGTGTTCTAGCCTCTTCGAGAAATCATCCATAAAGAGGATACCTGGGGAGAATTACAATATCGTGGGCTAAATAGGTCGAAATGGAATCCTCGAAGATTTTATAGAAAGGGCACAGACTTTAATTTTGATGGTCCAAATATCAGACTCAGAAGATCAACGAGTGACACGTGGCATGCCATACAACTTTTCTATTCTGAAGAGTCCTCTAACAGGTAACCTTGGGAAAAGGATCCCAAATCCCAAATGTTGAAACCAATTCTAATGAAACCTATGGTGTTAGATCCAGGACAGGCGCAGTTACCTCATTGCGAAATTTCAGACACGAAGGATTAGTAATTTTGGAGATATTATAGAAATAGTAACCGTCATTTCTGTAGAATAAATTGGAAATCTAGGGCTTCCTGTTCTGGGAGCTTCCCTCCATTGTTTTCAGAAAAGGAGTACATTGGACAGCTCCATTTGAAGAGATCTATTTGTATATCCAATCATATCTAAAAGATTTCAAGTTTTTAAAATTAGGGTTTTTGTGACAAACCCTAGATCAACCAACTACCGAACCAAGACGGACACCTCAAATCAGTAAGATCTAATCCTTTGCTATTTTCATTTGAGGTTCTCATTTCAAAGTGATATATCACATCAGCTTGATGATAAGCTTGGTGAAGTTGACAAATTCCAAGCCTAGAAGTATATGATCTCTCTGAAGAAAATGGATTGGAGAGCTACATGAGTATAGAGGTTCCAGTTCTAGAGGGAGATGAGGCTAGAAGCCTTAGCCAACAAGATCATGGTTGATTCAGTCATGGATCAAATTTTACTACAAGTGTCTTCCCTAAAGACACCAAATATGTTTAATTTCTTGACCAAGCTATTTGAAGGGAAGAACAAAAATCAGAATATGACCTTAAGAAACCAGTTGAAGAATGTCAAGATTTAGAATGTAGAGACCATGCAATCATAAGAGTCTCTCGAATCAAGAACAAATTGAAGCGGTAAAAGAAGAAGTGAAGAATGCAGAAGTGGTGATGGCCACCTTGAATATCCTCCCACGATCATGGGATTCATTCATGCAAGGAATGTATGCCAAAAGAAAGTGATTACTTTTAGTAGAATTTGGGAAGAAGAAGAAGCTCAACTCATAAGAAGAGAAGAGAAGATGGAAGCAAATGACTATCAAGCTCTCACCTTCCAAAGAAGATACCTCAAGCAATGAGGAATATGAAGATCTCAACTCTTGAAGAACTTCTTATCCACCTTAGCATTTGGATAAGAAACGATGCTATTATGAATGAAGAAGACGATGAAGCTGAAGAATCAGGAAGGAGTATACCCACGAAACAAATAAAGATAAGTATTCAATTGTCATTTCATGATATTATTTTTTTATGCATTTGTTCATATTCAGTTGATGTATTATGCATGATAGGATGTTTTCCTTAACGATAGTATACTACTAATATGCATGTGATGGGTAAGTAGCTCATGGTGCTATACAACTCTCCATTGCTACTTATCTAGAATGAAACCTCTTTGTTGACATATTGGATTAGTGCACAATCTCAATGTTGTCCTGGTAGAGATGGAAGGAATCTAGAAAGTTTCAGTCAGATATGGATGAATGTTGTATTGGATAAAGTAGTTGCATGATCATATATTTATGCATAAGAACTTGCCAGTATAAATATTCCTGATGAAATGTTTCTAACCATACAAATGCATTTGACTTGTAGGAAAGACCGCATACATAATCACCTACAAGCAAAGAATAATGAAGACTTGTTCTGAAGAACAAGTGACGATAGTTCAATGACAAAGAATAATATGATGAGTGCAGTGACATCATTGATGCAGAACCTTCTAGCCACCAAGAAGAAAGGGAAGACCAGTTCAAGAAGAATGATGTCAGAGCGCAGTATCGAGACCGGAAGAGAAGTTCATAGTTCCATCATGCAGTAGATGGAAAAATTGTGGGATACAAAGCAAGATTTGTAGCACGAGGCTTCTCATGAAAAGAAGGCATAGACTATGAATAAACATTTACAGCTACTAGAAGTGAAGTCACATGACATGATCATGTGTGCAAATGAAAGAAGGCCTTGTACGAGTTCAGAAGACACCCATGGGATAACACATACATGATGAGCTTGATGAATATCTTAACCTTTGTTACAAGGTTGATAAAGGATGACAAGCTCACAGATGGATGTGAGAAGAACTTTTGAAAAAGTTCAAATAGAGGATCTTGGTATACAATGATCCTAGATGGACACTAATTGTCACTCCAGTACATAATATTTTAGTGCATAGAGTACGGAAGACAGAGGGAGTATGATGCTCCGCTTCAGAGGGAGTGACTACAGAATATCCTGAGGATCGACATGGTACAATAGGATGGACAGATTACTGATGACTTTAGGCTTTACTGAGAGTTACTCAAAATGTAGAGTGTACAAGGATGAATTTTTATCTCATGGAAGATTAGAAAATCAAGATATCAATTTTAAACCTCTTCCTCCACATTTATTGTTACAATTGGATAATGCAGCAAGTGATAATAAAAATCGTTATCTTTTCATGTTTCTATCACTTCTCACTGCACTTGGTGCCTTCATCACTATTGAGGTTGGGTTCTTACTCGTGGGACACACCTATAAAGACATAGACAGGACCTATGGGAGAATGTCTTCCAGATTGAAAAGTAAAGATATATATTCTCTACCTGAAATGATGGATACATATCGCAAAATTGAAGAAAAAAGAGTGTTTCCACCTAAACTGATTGATAAGGTGTATGACTTCAAAAGATTCCTTAATGGATACATCAAGGAAGGAAAAAATGCACTAGTTGGACATCTTAATGTTCAGTACTTCCAATTTCTTGTACTCAATGATGTTCTGGTATTAAGGTATAAAGAATCCATAAGAGATGTTGAGCGGTCAGAAATAGTTGAGTTATGGAATACAGACGATGAAGGTTGATCTAAACTGCCCATAGGGAAGCCATCTTTCTTACATCCCAAAGAGAATGAAATCTATTTAAAAGAACTAAAAGAAGGAATAACATCATACATAAAAATGTGGAAAGACACAATGGGTGGTGAGGATTTTCCAATTGTTACACCAAAATGGAAAAATAAGGTAGAGTATTGGGAAAGAGTTCTTGATACTTTATATGAAGATTACAACAATCATACAATAGTGGATTCAAGTGATTCATCTTCTGAGGATTTCTGGCCCAAGACAAGGCAAACTCCAGATGTTGGTCGTAATGCGCTTCATGCAATCTCAAATATTATGGATGGGGATTTTGATACTATGACAGGTGAACCTGTGTATGTTGGACACAAGTGCAATAAGCCAAAGACAACATTCAACCCTATTAATGATGTTGAGAAAGGAAAGATGTTCCTAGTTATATCAGGAAACAAGGATGAAGGGGAGATGATTTGGATGGCAAAAGCCACCTCAAATATATTTCAAGATGATGAAAGTGATACTCTTCATGTTAAAGTTGATTGGTGGAAGCCCGGTTCAGGGAAATACAATGGAAAAGTATTAAAAGAATATTGGGTACCAAATCCTGATGACATAGAGCTTGGATCTATTCCAATTGATACCATAGTTTGGGCATGGATGGCTAAGAAAGAACATTGCAAGAAGGCCAAGATAAATAAACATGGTGTACAAGCTATCCTTGACCTACTTGAATGAATAACATGAGATTAGGTGGAGATGATTCATGGATGTGATTTTGTTCTTTGGAGGACCAATTAATACATGAAGAAACATTTTTCAATATTTCTTGTATATTGAATATTCTCTTCAAATTTATTTGAGGAGTTTTATATTATTTGGTACAAATATGAAAATTTTGTTTAAATTGCAATGTATTCATGCGACGATACTTCATGCAAATTACATGACACCATAAAATATTAAACTTTCAATGATTTGTTTATATTAACATAACTTCTCCCATAACTTGGATAATCAAGTCCAATAATGCACTTAAAATCAATATCTTCTAGTTTTGGCCTACTAAAACTATATTGGAGTTAATTAGCATTGTTTTCAATGTAATACTTTCAAACACCAAACAATTTTTAACATGGAAATTACAAATTCCAATGCTTTGTCTAGATCGACATAACTTCTCACTCCATCAAACTTGGATAATCAAGTTCAATAATACATTTAAAAGCATCATCTTCTAGATACGATCTATTAAAACGATAATGTTGGGCTAGCTAATTCGTATTCTTTTCAATATAATACATTCAAACACTTCATGAATATATATTATAATAAAATAAATTAAACTGTACTACTTTGTTTCTATTCCAATTCATAACAAAATTATTTATTTTGATCATTAAAAAACACGCCTAGACTTATAAAATATTTTGATTGTTAAATGCACTACCAATAAAAATTCATAATAATTTGATTTTGATTGTTAAATGACACACAGATACTTATAAAAAAAATTGATTGTTAAATGCAGTTTTAATAAGTTTAGTGGGTTTTCACTTTTGTATTTGTAAGAAACAAAAATGTACTTCAATGTTTCTATTCTAATTCATTGATTTCAAATGTACCACACATCTCGATCCATCAAACTTGGTTAATGGAGTCTAGTAAAGCACTTACAAGCAACATATTATAGACTCTCTATAAAAACTTTATTATGGTAATAGCTAATTAATGTTTTTTAATGTAATATGTTCAAACATTTCAAAAATAAATACTGGACAGACAACTTTGTCTATAAAAACTTTACTATGGGAGTAGCTAGTTAATGTTTTTTCAATGTAATATGTTCAAACATTTCAAAAATAAATACTAGACACTTGCAATAACTAGAATGGGGTTTCCCTCTTTCTTCATGTATTTGAAAAAAAACCAATTGTACTATAAAATTTTTATTCTAATTAATAATTATTTTTGACCTTAATTGGTATACTTAGACTTTATCCAATACAATATTTTCTCTTGTTGGCTCTAAAATAGTGCCAACCACATATCATAATATATAGTATTGAATAATGAATATTTCTTTAAATGTTAGATGATTATATTTATATTATAAAAAGGAATCTAGGCTTAACCAATCAACATAATCCAAAGTAATAATTGATAGTTAACAATGTCCAAAACATGTAGAAACTTGTGGGCTCATAATAATCCCATAAAATGAAGGGAAAAAGTGAAGTTCCTAAGTACCTATTGTGCTATATACTTGACAAAAATGTCCTAAGGCATACAATAAACAATACATATAAAGGGAAGAAAATAAAATAGAGTATGACCTAATTTTCGATGTTGTTGCTCGTGGATATGTTATTGATTATTTTTCTAGTCAATATTCTAAAGATTATTAGGGGTAGTTTCATCATCCACAAGTACAATATTACAATGACTATAGGAGCTAAT
>LPNX010062122.1:41129-52384 GCA_001517045.1 Pseudotsuga menziesii
TCTCTATGCTGTCGTTTTCACTCGAGGAGACCAAGATTCTCGATGTCGGTACCTTCGCTTGTAGGTGGCTCTGCCATGGAATTTCAACGGTTTTCCTCTACCAGTCGCGCAACACAGTGCCAGGTAGGACCTTGTGCCCTTTCTCCATGCCGTTTGATTATTCAAACTATTTTGCTGTCTCTACGGTTAGTACATGAGTTTCCCATCCCAGCCTGTATTTATTCTCGAGTCAACTAGTAGGGCTGCCCATTGGATGGTTTTTAGTTTTTTGATGATGAGCTCCACGGCCATTGAGGTTTTTCAGACCGCATTCGACTCCTAGGGAAACCGATGTAGACGGCCGTTATGCTGTCCGCACCAGTTTTCCCTAGTCTACGTATGGAAGTCCAGGGAGTTGTTTCGTGTTTTCTTCCATGAGGCCGTGATGATTGGTTCCACCATTCGGCCACCCTCATATTCACAAACCTGGACCTCTTTGTTGTTTTACTTCCTACTTAGGGTGACCTTGTTCATTTTCGAATCCGAAACCTGAAACGGTCTAAGATAGAATCGCATTACCTAGTACGACCGTGAAGTGAGTGTTTACAGTCTTCTAGTGTGCTATCACTTGCAGCATCCTCACTTGAGCTAGTTAGTTTAGGTGCCTTTTGTATTTCACGTAGCATGTAGGTCATGGCATCGAGAGGGGGTTCAGGATTGTTTTCATTTTGACGAAGGCCATGTTTTTCTAAATCCAAAGTTTGTTGGGCATGAGCTGGTTTTAGTTTTTGGGCAGGAGCATTTGGTTTTGAACATTGTTTGCTTATTTTTCATAGTTGCACTCATGTTTAGAAAATATGAGGTAAAATGGTTATAGTGTTGTCTTTATCTTTAAATGTTATCTGAAAATGACCTAACAGAACTTAAAATATATTTCTGTACATGGCAGGGAAATTCCTCAGAACTCAAGATGTCTAAACGTCACAAGAAGAAGGCTCCTATGGTCGAAGAGGAACCCGAAGTTGAAGTAGTTACTAGAGTCGAATACACTTACAAGGACACCAAATGCGTAGTTGGTGTGCATCCCAAATACAATGGGGGGGAATTTACAGATTGATCATGCACCTAGAAGTGCCCGACATATTTTTTGAAGAAGAAACCATCTATTCCAATATAGAAAGGTATTCACTAATGAAAATTGCTACCAGACCTGAGGTGTTTCCCTGCTCAAAGGTGATTGGGTGGATTCTACCCAAGGTAGATGTAACCACAATGATTTTGGGAAATGTTGCTAAACAGGGTTATGCTGCCTATAGCCCTAGGTATGTGGCACTCACCTATCATTTACCAAAAGCATAGGTGTACTTAACTAAGGAATGGTTGAAAGAAATCAGGATGGACCTAATCGAGACACTAAAGAGGATGCTCATGCCTGGAAAAAACATTAGGACTAGGCCGACCGGTGAATATAACACTGCAAGTCTAAGAACCCATTACAGGTTCATCGCCCTGATGCTGAATGGGATTTTCGGGAGGGCCCATGGTAAAAGCTTCAAATTGGAGTGGGTTCCTATCATTTTCTATGTTGCAAAACAGGGGACTGTGTTTAACTGGGCCACAATTGTGTCCAACAGCCTCTCTTCTTGCATTGCATCAGCATTAGGAGGTGTGTCCCAAATGAGATAAGAGTTATACATGAGCTCCATACTTATTGACTGCATACTCTACAATCTACACTTCCCCAATATGAGGTGTATCTAGGACTGGGAAAGAATACCAGTTTACTTAGCATACAAGCCACTATCGGCCCAAAAATACCACAGTCACTACAGGGAAGTGTGTGAGCATTTCATCATGCCATTGTATACCCTGATTTTCTTGAAAGAGTGCAACTGCATGTTGGAGGAGGCACTGCAGGTGAATGAAGAGTATGCAGACTATTACTTGACTAAATATGGACTATATTTCAAAATGTTTGGATGCTCTAGAGCACCCTCACTACTGCCTAAGTATGCCATAGAATATGTAGTCCACAAAGAGGTAGTTAGACAAGTCTTTTTAGATGGAACAGGGAGATTTCTGTTTGAACATAAGAAAGTAGCATACCCTCCTTTGCCATTCAGATTGGGAAGCTACAAATTTACCAGGGTGAATAAAGCCGATGAATTCGTGGAAGAGTTGGAGAAATTCCATTTTGGGGAAATGCGTTTCGGCAGGAATGACTCATGGAATAAGGTTGCAGAGCACTGTAAAGAGGTGAATGAACATTTTGAATACACTAGCCACTGGGATAGAGAAGAGTCCATTTTTCGTAGTGCACAAAATATGAGAGTTTTAAGATGAAGGTTCAAGAAAAAAGTCACCAACAAAGGTGGAAAAGGATGGGATGACCAAGCAAACGATGAGGAGGAGGAAACTATAAAAAGGAATGAAGATGCTAGGAGACTAGCACAGGAGGCCGAAGGCTGGCTCAAAAGAGAAGAGGAAGAAAAGAGAAGAGCTACACAAGAAGCCACTAGAAAGGTAGAAGAAGCTGCCAAAAGCGAAGAAGAAGAAAAGAAAAGAAAGATGGATGAGGAGTTGAAGAAGTAGGAAGAAGCCAAGATGAAGCTAACAGCGACCGTGATAGAGCAATCAACTTCTGACACAGCAGACAATCAGGCTCTGGACTTGGGGAACCCTGACATTCAAGATCTTGAGACAGCTCCTTCCAGCACAACAGGACAGGCTATGGGCCCGACCCTTAGGTTGATTCCCTTTGAGCAGAAGAAAGGGGAGGAGGTACCAGATTTTAATAGTATCTTTTATGATAAGGAAAGGAAAAGGATAGTAAAGAGGACTGAGAGAAATGTCGAGATTGGGGGGCAATCTGGTAAAATGATAAATGATACAACTATAGTATATGGGACAAACAAAGACCCCAGGTTCACTATCAGAGGAGGGGCTACATTGATCCATGCTTCTGAGGACAATGTAGATAAAATAATGACTGATCTTGAGTAGTCAAAGAAGTCCTCTTCCTAGCTCAAAGATACCCTGAGAAAGGAAAGAGAAGAAAATAATAGGTTAAAGAGAAAGTTTCAATACATACAAAAGGAAATCAAGTCTTCAAAAGCTAAGCTTCAGGTCCTCTAGATAGAGAAGAGATCTATGGACACCACCCAAAAATGTCTGGAGAAATTGCAGTAGGAATATCAGGAGTTGAGGGAAGAAAAGGAGCAACTGCTGAGTAGGATAGGGGAGTTGGAGATGTAGAAGGCTACCCTGGAGTAATCAGAGAGGCAGAATCGGGGGCAGAATGCAGAGCTCAAAGGACAGATTATCTCATTGATAGAAGCTCTAGAAGACGCCAAGGAATAGCAGGTCAGTCTTCAGCCTTTCAAGGAGCACTTTCTTGCACAGAGAAGCAAAATGCACCAGTTCCAGGTGGCCATTGAGGAAGAGTGGTGCAAAGTATTGCAAGTGGATAATCAGCTGGAAGAGATTTTGGAAACCTCTTCTTATTTTTTCAATAGATCACAGGACATTTTAGAAGTCTTGACAGGAAGGATGGCGAGATAATAAGTGAATGAAGAAACCCCTACAGAGCTACCATCAAAATATCAACAAGCCCTAAGGCAAGACTATGATTTACTAGAGTTTTCCATAAACACAACTGAGGAATTCAAGAAGGATGTCGAGAAGACAAAGGGGGCTTCTACAGAGTTTTTCAAGAGACTCTTGATCACTTATAATCGTTGTCAGGTTGAGGATGAACATAAAATGGATAACTTTCCAGACCACGACATGTTTTTGGAAATTTTGCAAAGGAGATATCAGGAAGACTAACAAATGATACAACATATTTAAGCGTTAGACGAGCAGACCTTGAAGAATGAAGTAGATCATGATGCGGTTAGTGTGCAGCTGTTAGAAGATCAAATTCACCTGAGCACCTCTAAAATAGAAGTCCTAAGAAATCAGGCTGCTAAGTTCGAAATAAATATTCGTTTCCTGGAACCTTCTGAATTCGAAAGTATTGCCTCGCAGGCTTCAACATGGAAGAAATTTTTAAATAGTCAAGAAGGACCCTCTTCATAAGCATTTTGTCAATTTTATTGTAATATTTTTTCAATTTTATAAACACTTAATGAAAGTAAATTTTTGGAGGCAAAGAGTTGGGGAATCCCAAGAGTCATATCATGGGCAGCCAACAATTTTGTTCTTTGGTATAAATATAGAAAATCTAGACAAGAGACAAGACTTTTTCCTAGGTAGATTGGAGGACCGATTGTAAGAAGAACTATTTGCTTTTGCAATAAAAAATTAGAGTTTGCCTATTGGAGAAAGCTTGGTGGAATGTTCAAATGTTATGCTATGGATTTGTTGAAGAGGAACTATTTCATTTTCAGCGTTTTGTCCATTAACTGTGAGATCGTTCTAACTCTTTGGACCTAAGTTCAGACCTGAATGATCTCTGGTTTATTTTATAAACAATTTCCACTATGAGTGATCTATGTTGTTCATAAGCAATTGGCTATCTGGTTGCTGAAATATCTTTAAATGTTCATGTGTTTTGAAGGAAGCATCAACTATCTATGATTTCTTTTTTATAATGCATACACAAAATACATTTCTGATTAATAAGTAATAATCTTTCTCCCTAGGGATAGGTTAGGTAGTTAGTTTTAATTTCTTTATGTGTGTGTGATTTAGATGCATGAGAGTCTAAGATGAGAGGTAAGAACCTGCACATCACATTGTGAATACTGCTTGCATTCTCTATCACTTTGCATCTTAGATAGGCACTTGCATATCATACTTTAAGTCAAAAAATACAAAAATATATATGGTGGATTGGGCCGCAACCAGTAAAAACTTCATTTTTTGTACTTGACCTATGGTAGCCGGACCGCAAACCGGATGGATTCCCTACAACAAATAGTCACGGGCTAGTTGGGAACGTTGACTGGGAAGAATCCCTTCCTTTTGTTTCCTACGAATTTCCAGGCCCCAACAGTTTCTGGCACTAGAAGGAGGGCCGCCAGTGTATGGCTGGCCCAGGAAACCCGTTTTCTCAAAATAACCCCACTAGTGATAAGTTTGAAATCAGTTTCTGTCCTGATTCAAATACTCAAGAGGATAGGGAACATCTGTTTGATATGTACAACCAAGTGATAGATGATATGAGAAGACACACTAGGGCATATGTGAAGAATATTGGAGGATTAACAATTATCCTTGATTTTCCCAGAAGAGAATATAAAAAGAGAGACCGTCCCATACTGGAAGACTCAGTGCTGGTTGGGGATTTGGAAGAACTTGTAGAAACTGCCTTACAGGAGGTGGTTAAGCCTTTGAATCAAGTGGGCCTAGAGACACCTTACTGTTCACATGTTCATACTCTTGTTCATTCACCACCTCACTATCCACCCAGACTCATGGCAGGTGTAAATGCAAATCAGCCACCCAACCCACCGAATCCACCACCGGCTTGGAAATCTAGGTCACCTTTAAACCTAACACCTCCGTTGCACAACTTAGCTCAAGCCGTTGAGAAGATGCTGCCTAAGTTTGATCCAAATGAGAAGGTTCTAGTAGATTACCATTTACAAAGTTTTTATTTGGCAATAGAAGGATTAAGGGCTAGGGAACATGAGGATGTAGTTTTGTAGACTTTTCCCGCACACCCTTAAACGTGCAGCAGCATCATGGTATTTTGGTTTTCCTGCAAACTCGATCCTACACTGGGATACTTTTGAAAGGATTTTTAGAAGTAAGTATGCAGCCCAAAAGATGCATGCAGCACTAATGAAGGGTTTGGGTGCTTTGAAAAAATAAAGGAGGGACAAAGTACACAATTTCACTCAAAGATTTTCTGCTTACCTCAAGAATTTATCCGCAACTGATAAGCCTTCTGATAAAGTTCTGATTGAATATTATACCTCAGCTTTAGGTATGGATTTGGCTATGTTCACAAAAGCTCAAGTTAAGCCTACGTTAGTTGAGACTTATGAAGAATCAGAAAGAGTAGAGGCTGAGAAGGAAAGTATATAAGATTATCCTGAACAATTTGGAGAAAAAACATCCAAAAAGAAAACCTTATTGCTATCGAAACCTAAAGAGGGGAAATCACATGATTTTGAGGGAATGTTAAAGATGATGCAAAAGTTGTCCAATAGAATAATAGATCTGGACAAGGAGAAAGAAGCTTAGAAAGCTTATAAGCCTTATTACAAAAAAAGGGAAGATAACAACCAATACAAGACCCCTCCACATGGTTGATCATCAATGAATCTAACAGAGGTAGGTAAGGATGATTTCTACACTTTCCACCAACAACCTCATTCAAAAAAAAATTGTCCACAATGGCTAAACTCAATGACATTGGTAATGAATCAGCTCTTGGACTCTAAATTGACCGAGGATAGTGATGAAGATGAAAAGGGTCAAAAGACCTTAGAAAAACAAGAAAATGATGCCATGTTTTCATGGGATTGCATCTCGTTGTTTGACACTGAGAAAAGTAATTTTAAACCTGAGAATACACCAACTACATCAAAAGACATGAAGTTGGTAAATAAAGACGATGCAATAATCTCAAAAATCAAGAAGTTGCAAGAGAATGTCAAAAAACAGTGAAAGAACAATGTTGAAGAAAAAGTGCTAGAAATTACCGTTGTCAGCCAAGATACGGAGAAAATCAATAAGTCTGATAAGCCTATGGAAGAACGAGTAGAGGTTAATGAAGAAAATACTGAAAAACCTGCAAAGCCGGAGGAAGAGACACCCACTGAAAATCAACCTATGGAGGAAGATGTCGAATCAATTAGGGAAGAGAAAGCTAAAACCCCACCTTTCCTTTTGACTCTCGAAATCTTGAACCTAAAGGTGCATAATTGTTTGGTAGACTCTATATCATCGGTGAATGTTATGCTACTCGCAGTTTGTAAGAAACTTAATGGGAAGCCAAAACCTACTGATTGGGAAGCTATTCAACTAGACAAAACTAGTGTGAAAGTAGTGGGGGAAATGAAGAATGTTCTCATACGGTTATCTGCAAATAAAAAGATATGTCAATTTATTGATATTATGGTGGCTAACATACCAGATGGATATGGACTTATTCTGAACCGGGACTGGTCCACAAGGTTAAAGGGGTATTTTGCTTCAGATTGGTCCCATTTATGGTTACCTCATAAGGGGATCCCAAATTAAATCAAAATTTAAAGAGAACCGTACATGAAACACACCATCACTAAGTTGGGGGAAGGAAATGAATCTGCTAATTCTGTCCTAGGGAATTATCTAATAGATGTTGAACTAAGATATCATGCATCAAAAGAAGCAATATGATTGATACTCATCCCGATATCCTTCATTTTTCACAGGATGATGGGAGTGATTGTAGATCGGTAAGCATAGTTTCAGTTTCCAAAATAGCAGGGTCGGATCATGGTTAGATATCTCATGTCTATCATACAACCTATCCCCTTGACTCATAAGTTGGCTACTTTTAGGGGTGGGGCACATTTTTATTTTTCTTTTGATTTGATGATCTTGTACATAAAAAATTTAATGCAGTATTGTTTTGATTTACCACTTTTATTTTTGGTTGTTTTGGTTTGTTTTTGAATAAAGAGGCAAACTTTTGGTTGCATGGAAAGCATCAGGGTTCTCGGTTAACTACAATCTTGGGAATAATACTGTGCATTTATGTTTTATAGAATTTCTTCTAGTAAGTAGTTTTCCTAAATGGCTATGTACTCATTGAAGTCCTGCTTAACCCCTGAAAATAAGTTAGAATTTAAAGGTATGGAATGCTATTTTGAGGCTCCATCCATCTCACATTTAAAATGTCGTAGGGAGTGAAAGCAAAAGACCCACGGGAAGGAAGCAAGGTAAACAATATATTATATATAAATGATCCCATGTCAAGAATTGAAATCCAAAGGCAGATAAGAGTCAAAAACTCCTATAAAAGCATTATGTATCGAAACAAAGCACTAACCCATATAAGTACCAATTTGTCAAAGTTCTTCTCCATCAGTGAGTTGAAAGTTAAATACATCTCTCAAACAAAAGGACACTATGGATAGAAGAGCCTGAATATAAAAATTCAGAATGAAGGGCATGCAGGAGGACTCACAAAGGACAAAAGTTCAAAAGCACAAAAGTGAAAAATGACATGGGAATGAGGAACACATGAATATTTATGTTTACCATATGTTACAATCCTATGGTGTCCAAGCTAGAAGCTGCCCAAAGACAGAGGTAATAAATGAAACTCACCTTCCTAACCTCAAAAGAGTTATCTTGACTTATAAATCTGGTTTTTTTTTCTCCTAAATTGTGCTATCTGATCCAGCGGATTATTCCTCTTCAAAGTTTACACTGATCCAATATGGTACAAGGGTTCAACGTAATGGCGGAAACACAAGGATCGAAGGTCACGAGGACATCTCCTTCTGCAATTTCGGAGCGATAGGAAGATAGGGAGCCACAATGGCGGAAACTTAAATGACATCAGACGGATCGATGAAAACGGAAAAAAGAGGTGGCGCGTCATCTGCCACTGCGAAACACTTAGAGACAATACATCCTGATAGAATACTAGATGACAACCGATTGAGACAGAGTTCATCGAAGGAAAATATCGTAGCTATTTGCTTATCACTCCTCCGAAACGACCGAAGCACAGATGACTAAATCTTCCGACTCAAATACACCGCAATGCGTTCGATGGCAAGGCTCCAACATCTAATGTTTATTGCATGGCGCGGTGACATTTCTAAACGGGTTGCAGTTTGGTGCACGGTTAGGGTGGATAACTGTTGTAACATATAATGTGACGATCCGATATGGTGCACTGCGACATTTGTGAAGTTTTGGTTCACATATTTTCCAGTTTTGGCATTTGGTACAGCTTGATGCAAATTCTGGCAATTATAACGTTTGGTTCCATCTTGGCATATGAGTAACGCTCTGGCAGGTATCATATTTGGCACAGTTTCGTTGCCATGTTTGGATAGTATGAATAGCCTTTTTGTAACGTTACGGGAATATGGAATGGTTTGTTACGAGGAACGAGTTGGCATTTGGCAGGAGGATGTGGAATAGACTCTTGGGTAACGTTTTGGCGAGTCGAACTGGTGACGATTCCTCCCACTGAACGCTTCAACAGCTCGATTCTAGCCACGATATAAGGGAAGTTTCCTGTAAAATTATGGGAGATGCTGTTAGTGTAAAGTCAACCATTCTCTGTTACATATGGGCTTCTTTGCCTTCTGAAGACCCGGTTGTAATTTCTAGAGAGGAGTCTTGAAGACTTTCTGTTCAGCCTTCTGTTTTATAGTTTTCTGTAGTTAATTTTGACAGAGACAGAGGATAGCAGTAGAGTTTTTTTGCCTCAATTTATCCAGAGTGCTGTTTGTATTTAGAAGTCGACCATTTCTCTGTTATAGTTGGCTTCCTTATCTTATGAAGTCCAATTTGTAGGTTCTAGAGAGGAGGTCTTGAAGAATTTATGTCCAGCATTCGGTTTCTACAAATGCTGAGGTTGATGCCAGAACCATATGTACCATTTTAAGCCATTAATTATATCAGTACCCATTGGAGAGGGACCTGGAGACGTAGCCCAGTGAAGGGGGTGAACTCCATTAACAAACTTTGTTTGTGACTCTTTCTGTTGCTATGTCTCATTTCTATTTCATTTCTATTTCAGCTTGGTTTTATTACAGTTTGCATTTCAGTTCTGTTTCTAAGCATTCAATAGACCATAATGTTGTCCCATTAATTAACCCATGAACGCATTCTTTCAAAACAAACTTTTAATGCACTCAAGTTTAGATCCGACGGATCATATTATGGTATCAGAGCTGGTTGACTGCTTGTGCAAGTTTGTGAATGCTTATTAGGTTTAGGTTAAAGCATGGTGAAGGAGAATTAATCAGAGTCCCTAAGATTGGCTCAAGGAGAACATTCTCAAGAACCATGTCTTCTCCTTGAGGGGAAGAAGAAGGACATACAAAATGGGAAAAACCTGTTATTTCAGAAACTGAGTTTCTGGATAGTTTTATGACCATGAAATCCATGATGGAAATTCTACTCGATGAGCGAGCAGGAAGGAAGAAGAAAGAAGAAGGATCTTCATCCAAAGATGCAAAAGTGAAGAAGGAAGAAAAGGGTAAAGGAGTAGGAGGTGATGGTGATCCTCCTAAAACTAATCAAACTTTCTCTTCTTCTCATGCTTCTCATTCACATAATGCTAACGCAAGTCCTAATATGCCTTATTTCAAATTGGATGTAAAATTTGAATTACCAATTTATGATGGAGATTTAGATGCTGAAAAGTTAGACAATTGGATCAAGCAGCTTGAAGTATGTTGCAGGGTGCAGGGCATTAATGATGACCCTTCCAGGATTCAATTGGCCACTTTGAGAATGAGTGGTATGGCTCTTACTTGGTGGGAGAGCAGGATTCAGCAAGATCTTCGAAAGAATGGTAAAATTATTTCAGTTTGGAATGAATTCATTGAAGTATTAAGGAAGCAATTTTATCCTTTAGGTCATATGCAGCAATTAATAATGAGCTGGAAAACTTTTAGACAAGCTAAAGGAAAAAGCATTCTGGAATATACTCATGAATTTAGAAAGAGGGCTATTGCATTGAATATTGCATTGTATATGCAAGAAATGCTTCTTAAATATATTGGTGGCATGCATTCTTATCTGCGACATACTTTGTTGATGTTTAATCCCAGTAATTTGGATGATGTATGTGTTCAAGCTACACATTTAGAAGCTAGGGGTAAGCATGATAATGATTCCTTTATGAATAAGTCATCTAAATTTGACAACAAAGATAAAAGCAAAGATAAGGAAAATAAATCAGATACCATCAAGAAAGAGGGTAAGAAACCCACATGCTCACATTGTCAGAAACAACATGATGTTTCTAGGTGTTGGAAACTTCATCTGGAATTAAAGCCTAAATGGATGGGAAGAAATAAAAATAAATATGAAGATAATCAAGCAGCTACTGCAGCCATAATTCAAGACTTGGAATCTAATTCAGGTGATGAGACTAAGATCACACCAATCTGGATCCGAGGTAAAGATAAAGGTATATCTCTTTCCATTGATGAAAGTTCAAGTTCTAATTCATGTGCAAGTACAAGTACAAATATGCTACCTACTGTTGATGTATATGTAACTTCGGAATGTATTCTTCTATATATTTCATATATTGCAACCCGATGTTTATTCCGGGATGTTTCTATTATGTATTTGAGTCA
>LPNX010062122.1:52587-68952 GCA_001517045.1 Pseudotsuga menziesii
TCTCTCCATTAAATGGTGCATCGTTCTGTCGATGCAGAATTCAATTTCAAGCATTTTCAGTTTCGATGTGGAAATTAGGGCTTTCTACAGAAAATGAATTTTTGAGTGAGAACAGCATAGGATTTTTCTCCTCATCAAAACCGAAATTTAGAGACCTGTATCAGTAAATTTGGTTGGGTAAATCTCTGGGAAAGTGAAACCCTAGTTTGACCCTGAGCTAGGAGAAACCCTAAATACTAAAACTGCTAAGTTTTGGTACAGTCGCTATATTCTAATATTGGCGAAGTCTCAAAAGAGGAAACTTATAGGGGTAGAATAAAAAATCCTGATGAACACTGTATCCAAAGGGTAGCCTCTGATTCGCTGTATTCTAGGAGATATGATCTCTCCAAGTTAGGGTTCCAGCCTCTTCCAGAAATCATCCATAAATAGGACACCTGGGGATATCTACAATATCTTGGGATACAGATGTCCAAATGGAATTCCTGAATATGTTATAGAAAGGGAATGGACTTTAATTTCTGTGGTATGAATTTCAGACTCAGAAGATGAACCAGTGACACGTGGCATTCCATACAACTTCGCTGTTCTGAACAGTCCAGTAACAGGTCACCTTGGGAAAAGGATCATAAATCCCAAATGGTGAAACCAATTCTGATGAAAACTATGGTTTTGGATCAGGAAAATGCGAGGTTACCTTAGTGAGAAATTTTGGACATAGAGGATTAGTAATTTCGGAGATATCACAGAAACAGTAACAAGCATTTCTGCAAAAGAAATCAGAAAATTAGGGCTTCCTGTTCCGGGAGTCTTCCTTCACTGTTTTCAGAAAAGGAGTACATTGGACAGCTCCATTTGAAGAGATATATCTGTTCATCCAATCAGATCTGAAAGATTCCAAGTTTTGAAAATTAGGGTTTCTGCGACAAACCCTAGATCAACAAACTCTGGGACAAGGGCGGACACCTCAAATCGGTAAGATCTAATCCTTTGCTATTTCCATTTGAGGTTCTCATTTCAATATGATATATCACATCAGCTTAGTTAAAATATTGCAAAATTTAACAACTTCCAAACCTGGAAGTATATGATCTCTCTGAAGAAAATGGATTGGACACCTACATGAGTATGGAGGTTCCAGTTTCAGAGGGAGAGGAGGCCAAAGAAGACATCATGCTCATGCTGCAGAGGATGATGAACCATCAAGAAAGAGATCCAGATATGAAAGAGAAGATTCTTCAAGCGAGGGTGAATATGTTCTAATATCAGCTCTCATAGGATTGAAGAAGAACCTTCTCTCTATTTCAGCATTGATGCAAAAGGAATGCGGGCTGCATTCATAGATGGTCAAGTCATCATGTGACCAAAAGGAAAGACTATCGATGATGCGGTAGTGATTGAAGAACAAGAAGGAGGCTTGTACAAAATTGAAGGGCCATCCAGAACAAGCCTTGATCCATGATACGGTAGAACCAAATGAGATTTGGCATAGAAAACTTGCACATGTGCACTACAAAGCAAAGTTGTTGAAGGTTTTCCAGAATTTCAAGCTATTTGAAGGGAAGAACAACTTAAAGCGGTAAAAGAAGCGGTGAAGAATGCAGAAGTGGTGATGGCCACGTTGAATGGCCTCCCAGGATCGTAGAATTCATTCATTCAAGGAATGTGTTCCAGAAGGAAGTGATTACTTTCAGAAGACTCTGTGAAGAAGAAGAAGCTCGAATCATAAGAAGAGAAGAGAAGATGGGAGCAACTGAAGATCAAGCTATTTCCATCCAAAGAAGATGCCTCAAGCAATGAGGAATATAAAGAACTCAACTCTTGAAGAACTTCTTATCCACCTCAGCATTTGGATAAGAAACGATGTGACTATGAATGAAGAAGATGATGAAGCTGAAGGCTCAAGAAGGAGTCTACCCTTGAAACAAATAAAGATAAGTATTCAATTGTCATTTCATTATATTATTTTGTTATGCATTTGTTTATATTCAGTGGTTGTATTATGCATGATAGGATGTTTGCATTAATGACAGAATACTACTAATATGCATGTGATGGGTAAGTAGCTCATGGTGCTATACAAATTCTCCATTGCTACTTATCTAGAATGAAACCTCTTTGCTGACATATTGGATTAGTGGACAATCTCAATGTTGTCTTGGTAGAAATGGAAGGCATCTAGAAAGTTTCAGTGAGATATGGATGAATGTTGTATTGGCTAAAGTAGTTGCATGATCATATATTTATGCATAAGAATTTTCTAGTATGAATTTTCCTTATGAAATGTTTCCAACCATGCAAATGCATTTGACTTGTAGGAAAGATCGCATACATAATCGCTTACAAGCAAAGAAGAATGAAGACTTGTTCCGAAGAACAAGTGACGACAGTTTCAAGACAAAGAATAATATGATGAATGCAGTGACATCATTGATGCAGAACCTTTCAGTTCAAGAAGAATGATGTCAAGGAATTCTATACACTAGATGGTCACATAGAATATTAGTAGCATAGGAAGCTACTTGTCACTCCGGTACAGAATGTTTTTCAGTGCATAAAGCATAGAAGACAGAGGGAGTATGATGCTTCAATTCAGAGGGAGTGACTAAAGAATATCTTGAGGTTCGACATGCTACAACAGGATGGGAAGATTACTGATGACTCTAGGATTTACTGAGAGTAAAGTGGATTCCAACCTTTGCTTCAAGGTTGAAGGCGGAAGACTAGTGATGCTCCTGTTATGTGTCGATGCACTATTTCCTAGGTATGGAGGTGTGGCAGAATACAGATGGAATCTTCCTTGGACAAGGGAAGTATGCAGTAGAGATCCTGAAGAGGTTCAGGATGATGGACTGCATGGCCTCACCTATGGCATTGAACCTGAAGCTATTGATTGATGCTTCTTCAGAGACGGTTGATACTATGATGTATCGTCAAATGGTTGGGTCCTTGATGTACCTGAGACCAGATATTTGCTTTGCTGTGAACACATTGAGACATGTTCACCTGATGGTTGCAAAGCATGTAGGGGTACAATTGATTATGGGCTCAAGTACGATGTGAATCAAAAGATTAACCTGGAGGGTTATGTTGATTCTGATTGGGCAGGCAGTGCCATTGACAGGAAGAGTACTTCAGGATGTTGCTTCAGTATGGGATCAAGTGTGATCTCTTGGTTTAGCAGGAAGCAATCCTGTGTGGCAGTGAGTACAGCTGAAGTAGAGTATGTCGCAGCTTGTTCAGCTAGTTGTGAGGCAGTATGGTTGCGGAAGCTACTGTCTGATATATTTGATCTCCAGTTAGATGCTACTTGTATACATTGTGACAACCAGAGTTGCGTGAAGTTGTCAGAGAATCCAATGTTCCATGACAGGTCGAAGCATATTGAGATCAAATATCACTATATCAGGGATATGGTGCAGAGAGGAGCAGTGAAGCTCCTGTATGTTGCAACGGAGGAACATATAGCTGATGTATTGACGAAGCCATTGGCTAGGCTGAAGTTCGAGTACTTCAGAGAGAGACTTGGTGTTCTCCAGATTGAGGCTTCCTCCCAGAGACAGTGATGAGATCCAGAGCCATTCTGACATGGTGAGAGGATTGGTTCCTTCCATGGTCAGATGTAAGGGCTGAGATATTCCGTCATGGTGAGAGGATTGGTTCCTTCCATGACTGATATGAGTACTGAAATCCATAGCCATTCTGACAAGCAGGTCAGATGTAAGGGTTGTTCCATTCTGTTCATGGCTAAAGGATTTAGTTCCTTCCATGTTAGATGTAAGTGCAGAAATCTCTCTTCATTGTGGTTGAGAGTCTTCCATCATTGGATGGGATTGAGCCTTTCTGACGAGTAGGTCAGATGTAAGGGATGATCCATTCTAGTCATGGCTAAAGGATTAAGTTTTTCCCATGACAGATATGAGTGCTGGCCATTCTGTCGAGTAGGACAGATGTAAGGGCAATTTCCATTCTAGGAATGGAGGCACCTGGTCAGTTACCAGGAACACTCAGACAGGTTGTGCAGATGGCATGTAATTCGGTCCCTGGGAGATCCGATAGGTTCGGAAGTGTGCCCGTAATCAGTCCTGGGATGATCTTGCAAGGTTTTTCCATGACCACATGTAATTCGGAGCCCTGGGAGATCCTATAGGTTGGGATGTGTGCCCGTAATCAGTCCTGGGATGCTCTTTCAAGGTTTTGTGACGCACGTAATAAGTCCTGAGGATTCTCTAGTATGGCCAGTGATGATGAAGACCTGTAGGTGGTGGGCCTACATCCAGCATGAAAAAGGGCTGGCTCTGTAGAACTTCCTATGACGAGATAGTATACCCATGATGATGACCAGTGGAGATCCAGATCGAGCTATGATCCAAATCCAGTTATGATGACTCTGAGAGATCCAGATCGAGTGATGATATAGATCCAGCAGTGATGATCCAGATCGAGTGATGATCCAGATCCATTCCAGAGATGATGATCCAGATCGAGTGATGATCCAGATCCAGTAGAGAGACGATCCAGATCGAGTGATGATCTAGATCCAGTGATGCCATTTTATGATGATCCAGATCGAGAGATGATCCAGATCCAGATGACTTGAAGACGAAGATGACTTGAAGATGAAGATGACTCAGATGATCCAGTTAAAGAAGAGAAGAAGACCAGTGCTGAAAAATTGTGTCGAAAGAATACCTTCCTAGTTAAGAGGGAGTGTTGATGTATATGTAACTTCGGAATGTATTCTTCTATATATTTCATATATTGCAACCCGATGTTTATTCCAGGATGTTTCTATTATGTATTTGAGTCATGTGGTCATACCCCGATGTTCCGATCGAGAGGATTAATAATGTAAACAAGTCATATCAAGTCATTAGGTAAGTCCCCATAGTTTAGGGGCACTTGAGTTATTATACACTAATTAAGGTGTAGGCTCGAGTATTAATTATTAGGTTGAGTGCACTTCAAGTCAACGGAAGAATATAAATAGAGAGTGAGAGTCTCTCTATTTATCACTTGTGACTTAGCTCTCTTGCTCTCTCAAGTGTGGCGCACTTTTGGAGAAGGAAATTCTCGGGCTTGACAGAAGACAGAAGGCTGCTGTTGTGAAGGGAGGTCATCTTACTGTTTTGGGTTCACATCTTGTGGTGATACTATCTTAGAGGAAGTTGAGGGGTTTTCTCCATTTATGGTTTCCCCTCCTAAAATCTTTGTGTCTCTTGTCTCTTGTGATGTGCTTATGTGATTGCTGTGCTTGTTATTCTCTCAGTGAAAAGATCTTATCATAATGCTATCTTAAATGTTGAAAAACTAACACCTACTTCTATGCAAAGTGATAAAAGAAGAAGTGAACTGTTTCATGTTTGTGTCATTACAAATCATACAAAGATTGATACATTGTTTGATAGTGGTTCTCAAGTGAATTTGATATCATAAGAAGTGGTTAAGAAACTTAATCTAGTTACTATGCCTCATGAAAAACCCTATCGTCTTGGTTGGGTTACTAATGACACATAATTGCAAGTTACAAAGAAATGTCTTTTGAAATTTGCAATCACTGAAAAGTTTATGGATGAGGTAGAACTAGATGTAGTACCACTTGACATTTGTGGAATTGTACTTGGGAGTCCATATTTGTATGACCGGAAGGAAGTCTTTTATAGAGAGCAGAATAAGTATCATCTTTTTAAAGGTGGTGTGGAATACATTGTTCGTGCACATCGTATGAAAACAAATATAGAATTAGTCACTACAAGTCAAATTAAAATGATAGTGAATGCTAGTAGGAAGTTTGCATTAATGGTAGTTAAATGTGAAAGTGGTAATTTGGAACATGGAATTGAATTGATTAAAAGTGTTCTTGAGTATGGTGCTTTGTTGCAGGGACCTGAAAGGCTATCACTTAATAGAGATGTACAACATGAAGTGCAGTTGCAGCAAAGCATGCCTTTTCCAAATCTTGGCATGAATCAGATGATTATTCAATTTCTTCAAAATTATTGTGATGAACATCCTAAGGTTCAGGGAGAACAGTTGCAGCATATGTAGTGCATTAAATCTCCTTTTGAGACTTGTTTTTGTTATCTGTTGAAGTCACATGTGTACTTTTCTTTCGGCACAAAAGATGTGAGAGGTGGACATCATGATGCAAAGAAAACTGTGCAGAAAATAGTGCAAGAATAGCAGGAGAAGAGCCAGGCAATTTGCAAAGCTAGGAATGAAAATCATCATTCGTTTGCGGTTGAAAAGCAAGTTTGGTTGCAGATCACCAAGGGAAGATTGAAAGGTAAAAAGCTCAATTTCATTTATGATCATTTTGAGATCTTTGAAAAGAAGCATAAAGATTCTGTCTGTTTGAGCTTATCTCCAATGAATACAGTTTTACATGTGAAGAATTTTAAATGGTATAAACCTCCTTTGGTCATGGAAAAGGAGACTAATATGCAGATTCTAAGCAAGGCAGGATGTATGGAGATTGGAAAGGTGAGGAAGCTGTACCCTCACTTACTTGCAGAATAATTCATGCTTTTGGTGGTCCAAAAGCTCTCCAATGGGGAGGAATGATCTCGTGGAATATTCCTCTTCAAAGTTTACACTGATCCAATATGGTCCAAGGGTTCAACGCAATGGTGGAAACACAAGGATCGGAGGTCATGAGGACATATCCTTCCGCAACGTCAGAGCGATAGGAAGATAGGGAGTCGTAATGGTGGAAAATTAAATGACATCGGACGACGGAAACTTAAATGACTTCGGTCGGTGGAAACACAAGGATCGGAGGTCACGAGAACATCTCCTTTCGCAATGTCAAAGCGATAGGAAGATAAGGAGCTGCAACGGTAGAAACTTAAACCTCAAGGATCGACGAAATAAATCGACAGAGACGGAAAAAAGAGGAGGTGCGTCATCCGCCACTGCGGAAGACTTAAAGACAGTACGTCCTGATGGAAAACCAGATGACAGTTGATTGAGACAGAGTTCATCGAAGGAAAATATCGGAGCTAGTTGCTTATCACTCCTTCGAAACGGCGAAAGCATAGATGACTAAAACTTCCAACTCAAATACACCGTAATGCATTCGATGGCAAGTCCCTAACATCAAATGTTTATTGCATGGTGCGGTGACATTTCTAAACAGGTTGCAGTTTGGTGCACGGTTAGGGTGGATAACCGTTGTATCATATAATGTGACGATCTGATATGGTGCACTGCGACATTTGTGAAGTTTTGGTTCACATATTGTTCATTTTTGGCATTTTTTACAGCTCGATGTAAATTTTGGCGATTATAACATTTGGTTCCGCCTTGGCATATGAGTAACGCTCTGGCAGGTATCTCATTTGGCAGAGTTTTGTTGCCATGTTTGGATAGTATGAATAGCCTGTTTGTAACATTACGGGAATATGGAACGGTCTGTTACGAGGAATGAGTTGGCATTTGGTAGGAGGATGTGGAACAGACTCTTGGGTAACGTTTTGGTGAGTCGAACCGGTGATGATTCCTCCCACTGAATGCTTCAACAGCTCGATTCTAGCCACGATATAAGGGAATTTTACTGTAAAATTATGGGAGATGCTGTTAGTGTAAAGTCGACCATTCTCTGTTACATGTGGGCATCTTTTCGTTTTGAAGACCCGATTGTAATTTCCAGAGAGGAGTCTTGAATACTTTCTATTCATCCTTCTGTTTTACAGTTTTCTATAGTTAATTTTGACAGAGACACAGGATAGCAGGAGAGTTTTTTTGCTGCAATTTATCTCGAGTGTTGTTTGTATTTAGAAGTCAACCATTTCTCTGTTATAGTTGGCTTCCTTATCTTATGAAGTCCAATTTGTAAGTTCCAGAGAGGAGGTCTTGAAGACTTTCTGTCCAGCATTCTGTTTCTGCAAATGCTGAGGTTGATGCCAGAAGCATATGTACCATTTTTAAGCCATTAATTGGATCGATACCCATTGGATAGGGACTCAGAGACGTAGCCCAGTCAAGGGGGTGAACTCCGTTCACAAACTTTGTTTGTGACTCTTTTCTGTTGTTGTGTCTCATTTTTGTTTCATTTGTGTTTCAGCTTGGTTTTATTACAGTTTGCATTTCAGTTCTGTTTCTAAGCATTCAATAGACCATAATGCTGTCCCATTAATTAACCCATGAACGCATTCTTTCAAAAAAAACTTTTAATGCACTCAAGTTTAGATCCGACGGATCACTATCATCAATGATTAAAAGTGCATGTGTTTTCCATCTCAGGAATACAAGCATCTAGAAAATATTCAACATATGAGATTAATGATTAAACAGTCTTTTTACTGAGAAGAAGTTATGTCAGAAATCTGGGTTTCACTAGGTAGTCGCCAATTGTTGCAGTTGCAACTATTTCCCAAAATTCAAAAAAATTTGGGACCCTCCTATAATTCGTTTTTGCTCAGTTTATGGTTTTTCCTGATGTTTGAATAAGGTTTACTTTTATGCAAGAATTGTTTTAATGTTTGAATTAATTTTGCTTTTCCATCGGAAGTTTGTTGGATTTTGAGTTGAGAGTCTAGTTGTCTGCCCGTCCGTCATTGCGGAAAAGAACCGGACATCAAGTCTGAGGTCAAATATTGATCTCCGATGTATTTTTTCTTTATCGGCGTGATTTTTGAAATTTCGTCGGAACCTTTATCTATTCGTCTTCCATTGTTGCGGAAGGGGATCTGTGAAATGGTCCGAAGGATGTTTCATCCTCTTCCGATCATCTGCTGTTTTATTCCGCCGGCCTTTGGTTCTTGTCAACTCTCGCCATTGCGGCTCTAGAAAGAGCTTGGTTTCTGATGGTTTGATTTTTATTGTCTGCTTGATTGATATTTTCGCTTGATTCATATTTTGACTTCGATTTCGTTGGTCTGCGAAACCCGTTTCTTTTATGGTTTTGCCGTTTCGGCTCTCTAATCATCTATTGATTTGAAGCCTTAGTCTCACGATTTCTGATGCGAGTTTGTTTTGTTCCGCTCCTAGCACCATTGTGGGTCTCCTCACCATTTTATCATCTACCGTTGTGGAGGCAATATTAACTTGGGTGTTGATCCCCTTAGCCTTTTGCTGCTTGATGACTTTATTTTTTCCGCCGATTATAGTTGACCGGGGCATATATATAGTGGAGTTTGGGGGTTTATTATTTTATAGTTGTTTTGGACATTTCTCTTTGCTGTCGTTTTCGCTCGAGCAAACCAATATTCTCGCTATCGGTACCTTCGCTCCTAGGTGGCTCTGCCGTGGAATTTCAATGGTTTTCCTCCACTAGTCGCGTAGCACAGTGCCAGGTAGGTCCTTGTGCCCTTTCTCCATGTTGTTTGATTGTTTGAACTATTTTGCTGTCTCTATGGTTAGTAGATGAGTTTCCCATCCCGACCTGCATTTATTCTTGAGTCAACTAGCAGGGATACCCTTTCGATACTTTTTAAGTTTTTGATGATGACCTCCACGACCATTGATGTTTTGCAGACCGCATTTGACTACTAGGGAAACCAGTGCAGACGACCATTACGCTGTCCGCACCAGTTTTCCCCAGTATGCATATGGTCGTCTGGGGAGGCGTTTCGTGTTTTCTTCCATGAGGCCATGATGATTGGTTCCACCATTCGGCTGCCCTCATCTTCACAAACCTGGACCTCTTTGTTGTTTTACTTCCCTCTTAGGGTGACCCTATTCAGTGAAATTGGAACCCTGAACTAGTCTAAGATAGAATCACATTACCCATTCAGATAGTGAAGTGAGCGTTTACAGTCTTCTAGTGTGTTATCACTTGCAGCGTCCTCAGTTGAGCTAGTTAGTTTAGGTGCCTTTTGTCTTTCGCGTAGTGTGTAGGTCATGGCAGCGAGAGGGGGTTCAGGACTGTGTTCATTTTGATGAAGGCTATATTTTTCTAAATCCAAACTTTGTTGGGCATGAGCTAGTTTTAGTTTTTGGGTAGGAGCATTTGGTTTTGAGCATTGTTTGCTTATTTTTCATAACTGCACTCATGTTTAGCACAGATGAGGTAAACGCTTATACTGTTGTCTTTATCTTTAAATGTTATCTGAAAATGACCTAACAGAACCTAAAATACATTTCTGTACATGGAAGGGAAATTCCTCAGAACTCAAGATGTCTAAACGTCAGAAGAAGAAGACTCCCGTGGTCGAAGAGGAACTCGAAGTCGAAGTCATTACCAGAGTCGAATACACTTATGAGGACACCAAATGCGTAGTTGGTGTGGAGCCCGAATATACGTGGGGGGAAATTTACAGATTGATCATGCGCCAAGAAGTGCCCAACATAGGTTTTGAAGAAGAAACCATCTATTCCAATATAGAAAGGTCTTCACTAATGAAATTTGCTACAATACCTAAGATATTTCCCTGATCAGAGGTGATTGGGTGGATTTCACACAGGACAGATGTAACCACCATGATTTTGGAAAATGTTGGTAAACAGGGTTATGCTACTTATAGCTCTAGTTATGTGGCACTGGCCTATCATTTACCAGAAACACAGGTGTACTTAACTGAGGACTAGATGAAAGAAATCAGGATGGACCCAATTGAGACACTAAAAAGGATGCTCATGCTTGGAAAATTTTTTTAGGACTAGGCCGATCGGTGAATATGACACTGCAAGTCTAAGAACCCCTTACAGTTTCATCACCTTGATGCTAAATAGGATTTTCGGGAGGGCCCACGGTAAAAGCTTCAAATTGGAGTAGGTGCCTATAATTTTCTATGTTGCAACACATGGGACTATGTTTAACTTGGCCAACATTGTGTCCAACAACCTCTCTGCCTAAATTGCATCAACATTAGGAGGGGTGTCCCAAAAGAGATCAGAGTTCTACATGAGCTCCATACTGTGCACTCAACCCTTCCCCAATCTGAGGTGTATCTGAGACCGACAGAAGAAAAGAGAAGAGCTGCACAAGAAGCAGCTAGAAAGTCAAAAGAAGCTGCCAAAAGTGAAGAATAAGAGAAGAAAAGAAATATGGATGGGGAGTTAAAGAAGAAAGAAGCAGCCAAGCTGAAGCTAACAGAGACCGTGACACAACAATCAACTTCTAACATAGTAGATAGTCAGGCTCAGGACTTGGGGAACCTTGAAATTCAAGATCTTGAGACAGCTTTGGCCAGCACAACAGGACAGGCTATGGACCCCACCCTTAGGTTGATTCCCTTTGAGCAAAAGAAAGGGGAGGAGGTACCAGATTTTAATAATATATTTTATGAGAAGGAAAGGAAAAGGATAGTAAAGAGGACCGAGAGAAAGGTTTAGACTGGGGGGCAATCCGGTAAAATGATAAATGATACAACTATCGTATACGGGACAGACAAAGACCCCAGGTTCGTTATCAGAGCGGGGGATGCATTGATCCATGCTTCTGAGGACAATGTAGATAAAATACTGACTAATCTTAAGCAGTCAAAGAAGTGCTCTTCCCAGCTCAAAGATAGCCTGAGAAAGGAAAGAGAAGAAAATAATAGGTTAAAGAGAAAGTTTGAAGACATACAAAAGGAAATCAAGTCTTCAAAAGCTGAGCTTCAGGTCCTCCATTTAGAGAAGAGATATATGGAGACAACCCAAGAATGTCTTAAGAATGTGCAGTAGGAATATCAGGAGTTGAGGGCAGAAAAGGAGCAACTACTGAGCAAGATAGGGGAGTTGGAACTGCACAAGGCTACCTTGGAGGAATCGAAGAGGCAGACTTAGGGGAAGAATTCAGAGCTCAAAGGATAGATTACCTCGTTGATAGAAGCTCTAGAAGAGGCCAAGGAACAGCAGGTCATTCTTCAGCCTTTCAAGGAGCACTTTCTGGCACAGAGAAGCAAAATGCACCAGCTGCAGGTGGCCATTGAGGAAGAGCAGTGCAAGGTATTACAGGTGGATAATTGGTTGGAAGAGATTTTGGAAACCTCTTCTTATTTTGTGGATAGATCACAGGTAATTTTAGAAGTCCTGACAGGAAGGATGGTGAGATTAGAAGCGAATGAAGAAACCCCTGCAGAGCTACCATCAAAAGATCAACAATCCCTAAGGCAAGACTATGATTTACTGGAGTTTTCCATAAACACAACCGAGGAATTCAAGAAGGTTGTCAACAAAGGGGGCTTGTGCAGATTTTTGCAGGAGACTCTTGATCACTTATAATCATTGTCACGTTGAGGATGAACATAAAATGGATACCTTTCCAGACCACGGCCTGTTTTGGAAATTTTGGAAAGGAGATATCAGGAAGACAAACAAAGGATACAACATATTAAAGCATTAGACGAGCAGACTGTGAAGAATGAAGTAGATCATGCCGGAGTTAGTGCGCAGCTGTTAGAAGATCAACTTCACCTGCGCATAGGTAGAATAGAAGTCATAAAAAATCAGGCTGCTAAGTTTGAAATAAATATTCGTTTCCTGGAACCTTCTGAATTTGAAAGTATTTCCTTAGAGGCTTCAACATGGAATAAATTTTTAAATAGTCAAGTGGGACCCTCTTCATGAGCATTTTGTCCATTTTATTGTAATATTTTGTAAATTTTATAAACACTTAATGAAAGTAAATTTTGGGAGGTGAAGAGTTGGGGAAGCCCAAGAGTCATTTCGTGGGCAACCCAATAGTTTTGTTCTTTGGTACAAATATAGAAAATCTAGACAAGAGATGAGACTTTTTCCCAGTTAGATTGGAGGACCTAATGTAAGAAGAACTATTTCCTTTTGCAATAAAAAATTACAGTTTGCCTGTTGGAGAAAGCTTGGTGGAATGTTCAAATGTTATGCTATGGATTTGTTGAAGAGGAACTATTTCGTTTTCAGCGTTTTGTCCATTAACTGTGAGATCGTTCTAACTCTTTGAACCTAATTTTATACCTGAATGATCTTTGGTTTATTTTATAAAAAATTTCCACTATGAGTGATGAATGTTGTTCATAAGCAATTGGCTATATGGTTGTTGAAATATCTTTAAATGTTCATGTGTTTTGAAGGAAGCATCAACTATCTGTGATTTCATTTTTATAATGCATGCACAACATACATTGCTCATTAATAAGTAATAATCTTGCTCCCTAGGGATAGGTTAGGTAGTTAGTTTTAATTTCTTGCTTTATGTGTAATTTAAATGCATGAGAGTCTAAGATGAGAGGTAAGAACCTGCACATACAATTGTGATAACTCCTTGCATTCTCTATCAATCTGCATCTTAGATAGGCACTTGCATATCATACTTTAAGTCAAAAAATACAAAATATATACGGTGAACCGGGTCGCAATCGGTAAAACCTTGATTTTTGGAACTTGACCTATGGTAGCCGGACCACAAACCAGAAGCATTCCGTACACCAAACAGTCACGGGCTAGTTGGGAACATTGACTGGGGAGAATCCCCTGCTGTTGTTGCCTGCAAATTTCCAGCCCCCAACAAGACCACAAAGGTGCATCACTTAGGTGTGTCAACTACGTGCATCCTTTAAAATTTTGTTAGGTTGTTGTGTGGGTAAGGTGCTTTTGTATTCCACTTAGTTGGATTATTTTCTTAGCTGTGCTGGGTTCTTACGTGTATTAGTTATGTTCCATCTTTGTGAATACAATTTAACATTGTTAATATAACATTGTATATGCAATTGGATTGTGGTAAAAAATAATTTAAATTTACATTTTTGTCATTATGTAATATTGTAATTTTTCATTGTTCTCAAATTTATAAGTGATATCTCCATGCAATCATAAAATCTATAAAAAAATCAAGAACATTACACATAGAAACATTCTTGGCTACACGTGTCTAATCACACTAAAAATATTGAACCATGAAGATCTCAAGAGCCTTGATATGAAATATTTTTTACATCATGAAAGTTATAGTAGAAAAATATAACTCCCATCTATGGAGTGTCAATGTACATGTATCAAAAAAATATTTGATGTACATGTGCAATAAAAGGTACATCTATCGTGGACCACGCCCATATACTCTAAATCTATGTTGTACATAAAAATACATATTTTTCTTCGACTAACACATCAAAAATATAAATTTCTCATGTTCTTCCCGAACCCTGATGCTTGTTTCCTCTTTTGATGACCACTGTGTATCTCTGGCGACTGGAAATCAATGACAATATTTCTTGATCAAGTAACTAAACTAGTACTGTCCAACAATAACAAAGTTTGAAAATTTAAAATATGACTCAATTGTACATAAAACAAAGGATTCCTACATCCGTTGGGGGTGTAGGTGCCTCTGGTGTCCTCCTCCTTCTAGAGAGTCTCTTTGCAATTCTTCTCTGCAAATAAAAAAAATATGTCAATTATCTCAAGAATTATCAACATGTACATGAATGAGAAAGTACTAATCAATTATGTAAAAAATGTACATCTCACCAAAAAAACCATTTCTAGGTGAAGAGGATAGGACTCTTTAGTTGTAAGAGGAGCTGTATGTTGAACATCAACCTCAGTTGCATGCACTAATGGACCAACATGTGGCTACATTCACCACATGATAAAATAGTTAGATATTGTGCATATCCATAAACAACACAAATGAACTGTACAATTACAAATATTCAAGTACATGTACTTGAGTGTTAATTATCCCTATTGTAGATGTAGCTTCAACCACAACATCAACAACCCCACTAAGGTATGGAATGGATAACTCTACATCCTGATGCTATAAAGATGTGAAAATAACATTAAGAAAAACTAGTTGTGAAGTGAATTCAAAGCGAACCAACAACTACGATTGGAAGTATGTACATTACCGTGGGATGAGTAAGTTGATCGTCATGCACACCTGCTCTTTTCAAGCAAGCGGGTCATATGATGTAAAAATCCCCTTTATCTCCGTTTGGACTACGGGGAGATCCAAACCAAAGAGGTGGTGTAAAGATTTGTGATGATGTCTGCAGTCATAAAGTGTTACCCTATTTAGACATGGAGTTGAATGGATGGAATAATATGTACTAAAAAACTAACATGTTGTAATATACTTACCCCTTCCTTCAACATATCTCCCCCATGGGAGTGACCACTTCCATCAATTTATTGTCCCTCTTCAGATGTTGATAGCGTCTACAAGTTTAAAAACTATAAATATTAGCAATCTATAAAGGAGTGTACAGTAAAAAATTTAAATAATTCGAACAAGATTCATTCATTAACCCTCTACTTACATTCTTGAAGTAATCCTAAGTTCCACCTTGGAATATTTTGCTGAGATCAATGTCTCTACCATCACGTTCAAAGTGGGGTTCCTGCAACTTCAAAAATTGTAAATATTAGACAGTTTAACAAATTTATCAAGACTAACACATGCATTAACAGAATGATATGTATTAACAAAATCACAAATTTTTAAATATAACCTCAATGGTGGTTGTTTGGGCCTCAGGTACAACCACCCCGAGTGCACTACCACCTCCCTGAGAGGCATCGATCTCCTACAAGAGTAAATATTGCATATATTACTAGTATTTTAATATGTTACATATAGTACAAAAAATTAAAATCTGAACAATAATAGATTTTTAACAATGTCCTTACTTGAGCACCAGTCATCGTAGAGGTACTATGTCTAGGTCCAGGACCATAACAGGGTTTACCACATGATGTGTAGACATGTGGATCACTCTGAGACACATGGGATGTCAGTTTATTCCCATCTGTAGATGTTCCTGGACCACCAAAAGTTTGTGGTTGTACCCTAAACACATATTTCATTAAATTTGTAATTATTTAGTGGATCTAGAATTTAGAACTTCCGCTAGATTGAGTTCTTTCAAGATGAGGAAAGTCATAGACTTTGAATCCTTACATATTGTCTAGTAATATTATTTATAGTTTGTATTTAATGTTAAGTTGATTAAATGATTTTATGACAGAATACTAACATTGTATTTGTTACTACAACAATTAGAAATATTGTCGTAGTAATTATTTGTGTCTTTGTTGAGTATGTTGTTTTATTTTTGGAAGTTCACACCATTTATAATCAATACAGGAAAATATTTTATGACTTTAAAGTCTAAGTTTTAACCTTGTAATGATTAAAATAAATTATGAATTCAAATAGCAACATAATTTATTATTATTGTT
The DNA here is from genome assembly GCA_001517045.1 of Pseudotsuga menziesii. Lineage (NCBI taxonomy): Eukaryota > Viridiplantae > Streptophyta > Pinopsida > Pinales > Pinaceae > Pseudotsuga > Pseudotsuga menziesii. The sequence goes on from LPNX010062122.1 coordinate 68,677, forward strand.
GTTGGTAGTGGTAGTGGTAGTGTATTAAAAACTAAGTTGATGAATGTTTACTTTATGAATTATAGATTAACGTGAGAAATTTCTTACCGCTAAATTTATTTAATGATATTGATGTTAGTAAAGCCTCCCTTATTTATTAATATTATTTATTTTAACAATCAAAATTAATTATGGAATAGAATAGCATTAGTGCAGTAGAGTTTGATTTTTTTAATATACAAGAGGAAAGGGGGAAAACCAACTTAACTAATTATTGCAAGTGTTCATTATTTATTT
>LPNX010062207.1:0-66643 GCA_001517045.1 Pseudotsuga menziesii
ATGTATGTATGTATGTATGTATGTATGTATGTATATGTAAAATATCTGTCTGTAGATAGATCGAGTCTGATCTGTAGATCTCATCATATACATAATGTACAAAAATGTGGATCATAGTCCATCAAAATTCCCTAGGTCTAAGCTAGACCGCCTTGGCCACTAGTACCACCTTCGTCCCCATGATCTCTATGCATCCTGGCTTCCTCAGCCTCCACTGCATCTCTATATACGAGCACTGCTCTCGCCACTCGTCTGAAAAGACGTGGCCAAACCAGTGGAACCGCAACTACGAACTCCTGCATGGCTGGAGGGATATGCTCTATCCGTATGGTCGGTACTCGTTGGGTTAGCCTGGCTATCTTTCCCTCTAGTACTCTGATCAGTCCCTGATCCTCACCCACGATAGGATGCACAAACATACGAGGGTGCCCTTCAGGGCGGACTGGTCCAATATATGCATTTTTACACATAAATAGGATTAAGACTTGTACATATGTATATATCTATCATTTGAAAAATTCATAAAAATTTGATAATGATAAAAAATTAAAAATTACTTACCTATCTCTCCCCATGCTCCTCCTGGAGGGAGGACAAGGTCGGGGTCACCTCGGAAGTCCATTCCAGCGTATGGGAACTGCTCCAGCATCGGGATGTGTCGTTCCCAACAAGTATAAAAGTCAGCATCATATATGCTGTGTACTATGTCTCCTCCTCCTTGATAGAGGAAGATGTCTCCCCACTGGCTCAGCCTTGGCTGACGTGGAGATCTGACCTGTACTGGTATGGCAGGGCTCATGGCTGGTACTCTCGAAGAAGAAGAATGCCACTAATATGCTTGCATAGCCAAAATTCTTGCATCTCCCTCTCTTGCAGTTAGATAATTGCCTCCTCATAATGGGGGAAAATCCCAAGCACCAATCATAGAGAGCACCTCTAAAACAGTCAACTGCCACCCTCATTTGGTGGCCATATGTAACCCTGTTGATCCTGCAAGTCTCACAATGGTACTAGCTAATACCTGGAGAGTAAAATCCTGGATGTCTGCAATTAGAACGTTGCTTCCTTTCTTCTGAGTACCCGGTGTACAGAATATGTCTACATAGTTTTGGACACTTAAGGGGTCACCGCCCCTGCCAGTGCCCTCCAAGTTCACTGGTGCTCCCCATCATGACAACCCGGTAATGAAATATATGTCTTCCACGGTAAGCTCTAAGGTCTCACCTTGAAGATTGAACATCCCCATCTCATGATCCCAATAATTGACCATGAACTCCAGTATGCGGACATTGGACCGCATGGGTGATGTACAAAAGAATTTCAGTAGCCCACTAGTCCTCAATGCTTTTACAGTGGGCATACTTTGAAGCGCCGCATGATCCATTATTTCGTGCTCCCTTTCCCTCCACTCCAAAACCATTTTTTACCTGGAAAATAGAAGCAATTGAATTCAGTATTTCCATGTCAAAATTTAAAAACTCTTGCATATTTTTAATTTTTTTCCCATTGCGTAGTATTCGTGACTATCTATTTAGGCAGGTCGCGGATCATTCACGGCTGTCTAGTTAGGAAACCCATGAATATAACGCGTATTCGCGAGTTTCCCTCTTAGCAACCCGCGAATGCACACTGCCATAGTTTTGGGTGCTGTTTAATACTGAATTCACATTTAAACCTAATATTTGTTTGGATCAATTTGACGAGCTTAGGGTGTAGAATTACCTGAAGCTGGCAGATTCCGATTTCGACGGTCCAATTGTCCACAATGATCGATCAACAGTAGAGGGTAAACTTTGCTTCTTTGGCTCAAAAGTTCAAATGGTGAGTTTGTTTTAATTTTCAAGCTATTTATAGAAATTATATTTCATAAAGTGGGTCTTTTTCCATAGTTTGAAATGCCAATTAACTAATATATCCCTCTTTGTGCCTCGAAACAGGTTTATCACTTTTTATAGAGTGTTGTTGCTCCAATAGGGTGGTTTTTCTATTTCCAACACATGTTGGCATCTTTTCACTCCACATTAACCTTAGTATTCAACATTTTTGCCACAGACTATGGTATTCTAAGCCATTAGTCCCTTGTCTCTACCATTGTTCTTCCATGGCTAGGGCCCTTCTTTCATGAGTATCCTTCTTATATGCATTTTCCATTCTTTGGTACTCATGACGTCACTGTTTCAGGTTCAGGGGTTTCCTCTTAGCTATCTTTCACGCCAAATAGAGCTTCTTCTGAATCTCTTTTTACAAGCTATCCATTTATAGGACTCCCCACCCTTATGGAGTTTCTTTAGGCCCAGGTCTGACTCCTTCAAAACAGACTTGACTGTTGAGTTATCTCGTCCATTCAAGCTCGTTAAGAATATGTGAACGGGCATCCACATTGGTGGTAGGTTATCTCTTTCTCGGACCATGCAGAATAATACGAGAAAGGATCACTCTCTTTTATTTTGAATTGAGAAGAGTATTCTCAGGCATAGGTTTATCACTTTTCTGGACCTGAGGGACTAAATATACAGAAAAGGAACACCCGGTTTGAGCTTAGTTTTCTCTTTTTTGTGCTCTGGACCCAAACATGAAAAAGATTCTGAATGTACTTTGTGTCTTTGTCATGCTTGTTAAACACTAAAGAACAAAGCAACGAGTTTATTGTTGTAAGCCCCATTTCTCATAACCAAATGGATCTTTTTGAGTGATCTTGCTTTCCTTCACACTCGTAAAACTCAAGCTATTTTATGCTGTTCTGGAAGGAGCGTTGGGTAGGTGGTAATTTAACCTTTTTCGGACCTTCCTGACTAAGTACGAAAAAGGTTCACCTTTTCTTCTTCGGAAGTTAAGAGAGTTCTTCTGTGGTTTGTTTTATACTTTTTCGGCCTCAGGAGACTAAATTGGACAAAAAAATACCCCCCTGGAGTCTTCTTTGGTGTTTTCAGACTCTCTAAATGTGAAAACACCGTCTGAGCATGTACTAGTTCAGGCTCATTAAATCCACAAATCAGTGACACTATTAAGCATTATTTTCCCATCTCTTCAAGCTTGTTAAAAAATGAAGAGGGAACCGAGTTTAATTTCCTGGACTCGTTAAAATTTAACAGGGAAGGTAAGGAAGAAGTTTTCTCTTGTTTTCAGTAATGGCAGCATGTCATCCTTGAACATAGCACTCTTTGTTTTCCGATATCCATGTTTCAGTGTCCACTTGTGTTCAACTATCACTTTGAGTTTATTACTCCTCCTCTTGTCCATTATACCTAGGGAATCTGATCATGTCTCCTACATGACAGATAAGTCTAGTTGTTCTATCTATCAGTTATACACTACCCTGGGTCATCTCTGTGTTGTGCTCCCTGTTCAAGGACTCTTCCCAATGTCTGATCTATAGCCTGATCCCATCATTGTTATATCTGTTATCTATTTGTGTCTCCCTTTTTTTGCCCAGTTCCTAGTCACTCTTGTGATCCGTTGGAGGATCTGTTGCCTTCCTTATCACAACATGGTTCCGTTTCAGTACTTCCTGATGACGAATACCTAGAGTTTTGATGATCGTACCTCAGGATTCACTTTCCTCATTGGTGCATTCCTTTGCTTCAGTTGTCAATTATCACCTATTGGTTGACAAACTGTTGAATCCTCTCCATGTTTGACTTCAGCTTACCCTTATTCACATGGCTTGGATTGTACTGGTTCTTTGGTATCCTTTATGAAGACCTTAGTTCCTCACCTATGGACTAAGTTGTGCAAGATTATGTTCTATTCATCTACATAGCTTCCAGATCTTTGAAGACTCATCATTATTGTATATTGTGGCTTCGATCCACCTTTGTAATATACGTGGTTTTATACCCGTATCATATGATGTACTCAAATATTGTAAAGGAGCTAATGTTCCAGTAAATTGAACATAGTATCCTCAGATGTAACTTTGTATATGAAATTACTATGTATTTGTTTCAGGTAATCTCTCTGCTCCATTGGATTTTTGAGTTCTCCAAAGCTAAATATTATAATGTATTTCGGCCATCACTTCCCTCTGACCTCACACATTAGGGGGCATCTATTATACACCTGAATGGCACCTCTCCATCCGAGTGCTGACATCCCTCATGTTGGCACACAAAATGACATCAATGGATAGAGGTTTTCCCAAAACACTATAGATTGGCTTACTATACAATACATTCTTCCTCCATCCAGCTGGTTACTTTTCCATTTTGCTATGTTAAGTTGTATTTGCGACTCTCTACATGTACAACTCGTGGATCAGTCGCGAGTGTCGGTTGCTACAAGTAGCGAATGAATGTATTCGCAGGTTGCTCTTATAGCAACTCACGGATCATTCACAGGTTGTCCTTCTACATACCCATGAATATGTCCCTTGACATTTAAAAGTAAAAACACGTGATGATCTGAGATTAGTTAAGAGCCATTTACCTTAATCCTCTTAACTGTCTCAACCTCCTCAACCTTCGAAACTGCCTTATTTCCTCCATATAAATACAGGACTTGGGGAGGGTGTTGGAATATACACTTGGAGAGAAAATTTACGCTGGTGGATTGCATACAGAAGTCTTTGGAGCAGTGGAACTCAGAATCCTTTGGTTGCAGAGGAGTCCTTGTCTCAGGCGTTGGGTTGTAATCTGAACTCTTTCCATTGTTGATAATAAAGAGAATCCTTCTTCCATATGTGTTTCATGTATCTAGGTTTCATAAATGTTTATGTTCCTACATTTTATATATGATTTATCTAACCTGCTTATATATATATGAATCATCTTGTATCTGGAAGATTGACTCTTAACAGGTGAAAGAGGAGCAACCTTGAAGACTTTGGAGGTGAAGCAGAATGGAAGAGGACTAGCAAGGATCGACCTTCGTTAATCGAGTAAGTCTTTCTCATCCTCCTATTTCATTTACTGCACTCTAGAAGTCAATTGTCTACAAGTTGATTGAGTATGTTGGTAACCCCAGACCTATGGTTATTAGGTGTGTAATCCTGTACAACATTATTGCTGACTGCACATCTGCAGTTCCCTATAAATGTCCAGAACATAATAAAGGATAAAAAACAGAGTTAAATCTTGGAAAACTAACATAAAAAGAGATGAATTAACATTAATAAATAGCATAGAAAGTTAGGATGACCCAAATCTAGAGATATCTAATAATATAAAACCAAAACCTAACTAGGTCAAATGGAATACATGACTGAAATGAGAAGAAGTTGGATCTTGGATTCAGACAAGTGTTCAAAGGCTAAGGAAGATCAGATCTGATGAAGCTCTTCCCCAGTATGGTTGCCATATTTGTTATCAGTAATTTCGCACCTTCTTCGGACATAAGCTACTCCTATGGTCTGAATGGTTCAGATCCAGAATAAATAATTCACAACAAGGTTGGAAGACTTCTCCTAGAATCTATAGAAACCTTGAATACAATCTTTGATGGAATGATGTGGCTCTTCATCTATGGCGAAATATCTCCAAGAAAATATCTGTATAAACACATCAAACATGAAAGTTTAGAAGTACTAGAACATTATCTATAGATCTATATTGGTGACTATGGAATCGAATAATAAACATGCAAGATTACACATAACAATTATATGGGAAAGGAACCAACGTTGCATTGATAAATATGAAAGAGTTTACAACCAGTGCCTTAGTGTTTATGCACTCCTCCATAAAACCGATGTCTTATCCCCAATAGCTCCAACTTTATCCTCTATGCTCACTCTAATGTATTAGGCCCGAATTTCAAAATGGCAGCATGAGTTTGCTCTCCCCTCAACCATGGGGTATGAGCCTATTTTTATAGGCCTCAAATGGATAGACATGGCTGAGATTTTGGTGGATGAGGTGGATAGGAGATCCCAAAGGATGGATATTGATCTCAACTAACCCAGGTAAATAGGGATAATTCCTGCCACAAAGATTTTGATCTAGAAGGTTCGTGAAGTCTCTCTTTTTCACTTCACCAAGGGCACCGCTCATGCTCCCTGGTGAGAGAGCAGTGCTAGGGCAGAACCTCTCTTCAAACAAAGGATAAAGGAGGTGCCACCGCCTATATTCAACACAAATCAAGCAGTGCTAAAGAAGGTATCACTCCTAGGCTTAAGGGTGGAATTGGTGTTGAAGAAGGTACCGCTACTAGGCTTAAGGGAAAAAGCAGTGCTTGGTTGTTATATACAAGTTTGACATCTGAATCAATGTTTTTCACTTCAAGATTTGGGAATGAGGGAAAACATGGATGTTTAGGATCTTATCACATGTTCATGACGAGATTTGGGTGTAATATATGGAATGCATGAAATGTGAATTAAAATAATATCATGTGTAGTTTTTGAAGGAGATGAGTCAAATACATTATTTGGCTTAGCTTAGACACTAAATGTAAAAGAAAAAAATCCACTTGTAGTAGCTTGTTTGCATCATACTTTAAGGAAAATTATTTCTATAACTTTCCACCTCGTAGTATGGTACACCATAATATGGATTTGTAAGCTATATCATTTGTGTAAAACAACGACGAATAGATTTCTAACCTTCAAGAGAAATGAATACTCTTTCTTAAAGATCATCAATTGCCATAAATAAAGATTTAAGGGGGTGAGGAATGCTATTCAAATTCCTTACACTGATGTTTACATATAAAATGAGCCACAGACAATTGTATTATTTGTGGAAATTGAACCCAGTGATAGATTAATTTTACTCACAACAATTAACAATTGATCATGCAAAATCACTCACAAAAGAGACTGAAATTGGAGCTGAACACTAAATTGTATTAAATCAGTGTACAATAGCCAACCCTGTAACATAATAGGTTTTTGAATAAATAACATACATCAGGGATTCGAATGCATGAAGAGCAATTCGAATCTAGCATAAAGCAGGCTTACTAAAAATAAGCAAATCCCCCATAGGTGTAAAAAGCTGATCCCAAATCTGTCATGGAGCTCACGAATTGGAAAAATGGATTAGGAAAGCTAAAGAGTGGTGGAATGGAAGCTCATACATGCTTTTTCAAGGAGAAAAGAGTGGAGGATGAAGAGGACAAAAAACTAGTTCACCTCACCTAGTCTAGCTTTTCTATTTGCCTTAAAAAACTGAAAAAGCAGGGAATAAAGCAGAAAAAGTGGAAGGGTGCCTAGGAGGCTAAGAATAAAGCATATTTGATTCCTTGGTATTTCTCATGCGCTACATGAGTCAAATAAGGAAATTTTGACCACTATGGATAGGTAAAAGACAACTTGCACAAGGTGGGACACATGAACTAGGCTAATAAGACAAAAATAATTAAATTAATGTCTAAGTGGGTAAACTATGGGTTGATTATTCTAACACCCCCCCTTAATCCTGAATTATGATTAATATATCAGAAAATCATAGGGCCTAGAAACAAGTCTTAGTCACCATTTACATACTACATGTCCATTTAAACAAGGAAAGAGGCAAAACCAACTTGGGAAAATCCTCCCTTAAACATGGACTGTAAACAAAATTTGGAAATCTTGTCTTCACTCATGCTTCACAGCATGATCAGCAATCCCTAGCAGTGATTTGAGATTGCTGAAGGTATTCTCACAAAATTATTTGGTGAAGATATCAGCTACTTGTTCTGAAGATGAACAGAAGAGTAGGTGAATGGTGCCATCGTGCACAAGCTCTCTGATGTAGTGCATATGGATCTCAATGTGTCTGGTTCTCTGCTTCTGAACTGGATCTTTGCAGATTTGAATGGTACTCCGGTTATCACAGTAGATGGTAGTTGAGTACTCTGGTTCGAAGCCACACTCTCCAAGTAAACCCTGCAACCATAAACATTGAGTTGCTACATTAACAACTCCTCTGTACTCTGCTTCTGTAGATGAGAGTGCAATGGCACTCTGTTTCTTGCTTGACTAGCTGACTGGAACTTTTGCAAGCATAAACACATATCCTAATGTGGACTTTCTATCTGTGTTATCACCTGCCCAATCACTGTCAGTAAATCTAATCAAATCAAGATCAGATTTTGCTTTATAGAAGATCCCATGTGTCCTCATTCCCTGAACAAAGTTAAGGATCCTTTTGGCTGCTTTCCAATGGATCTCATGAGGCTGATCCATGTATCTAGAAGCCACACTTACTGCATAACAAAGATCAGGTCTATTATGTGTCAGATACAATAAACATCCAATCAATTGCCTATGCAGTGTATTGTTTACCATCGGTGAAGAATCAACTTCTTCCAGCTTCACTCCTGAAAGGAAAGGAGTTTTGCTTGCTTTGAAATCCTTCATTTTGAATTTTTTCAGCAAGTCCAATGCATATTTGGACTGGTGCACCTTGATTCCAGCTTTGGTTTGAGCAATCTCAAGCCCCAAAAATTGACTTAAGAGCCCCAAATCTGTCATGGAGAAGGCTTGGTTCATAGCTCCTTTTAAGGAAGCAATCTCAGCCTTTGAGCTTCCTATAATGAGGAGGTCATCAACATATAACACAATTATCATTAATGAACCATTACCTAACTTCAAATATACATTTGGATCTGATTTTCACAGAACAAAATTCAGTGATAGCAAGAATCTATCGATCTTGGCATACCAATCCCTGGGGGCTTGCTTTAGCCCATATAATGACTTTCTCAACCTGCACACAAGAGAAGGGTTAGTAGAAAAACCTTGAGGCTGCTGCATATATATGTCTTCAGTGATATCTCCATTTATGAAGGCACATTTTACATCCATGTGATGTACCTCCCATTGCCTTGAGGCTGCAATGGCTAAGGCTAGCCTGATGGAATCCATCTTTGCCACTGGGGCAAAGGTCTCATTGTAATCTATGCCATGAACCTGTGAGTAGCCCTTGGCTACCAATCTGGACTTGTACTTCAGTGGTGAACCATCAGCAGCAAATTTGGTCTTATAGACCCACTTACACTGGACTAACTTTCTCCCTGGGGGAAGATCCACTAGCTCCCATGTGTTGCTCTTCTGGAGTGAGCTGAACTCCTCCTTCATGGATGTTTTCCATCTTGGATATCCTTATGCTTATTTATATGTTTAAGGATCAGACTCCACCATCAAATATCATTTTTCAACAAACATAGGATCCTTCATGCACAGACCACTCTCAAATTGAGATCTAGTCCTCCTTGGGTCATTGGAATCCCCAGCTAGCTCTCCTACTGCATGTAGTGTCTTGGCTACCCATTTTGGCCTTGTGGGGATGTTAGGGTCTGCAATAAACTCATATCCATCAGACAAATTAGAATCATCATTTTCAACAAACTCTTTACTTACTTCTTGAGTTTCAGGTGGAGAAGAGGCTTCTCCAACTTCCACTGCTGCAAGGGGTTATTCTTCAAACTGAACACACCTTTCGATGAAGGATTTGTTTTTGCTAAAATTTATCAGTTTGTACCCTTTTGAATCTTTATATTATCCAACAAAAATACACTCTTGGATTTGGGGCTGCAAATCCTTCCTCTTCTCTGTTGGAATTCTAGCCCAAGCCTTTGAGCCAAAAATCCTGAAATGGGTCACATCTGGCTTGTTCCCACTCCATGCTTCGAAGGGAGTCATGCCATCAAGATGTTTATGAGGAACCATATTCTGAATATAGGCTGCACAGTTGATAGCTTCATCCCAGTACTTTGGTGGCAAAGTTTTGGCCTCCATCAGCAACACCATTTTGCTATGGTTTGTAAGGGATAGAATGCTGCATCTGAATACATACATCTAAAAAATAATTAATAAAATCAAACTTGACATAATCACCACCATTGTCAGATCTGAGAGCCTTGAGTTTCCTTCCAGACTGGTTCTCAACCAAAGCCTTAAAGACTTTGAATAGGCCAAAAACTTCAGAATTGTGTTTCAGGAAGTGAGCCCAGCAATACCTGGAAAAGTCATCAATGAAAGTCAATGCATATTTGTCCTGACTCATGGACATATGAGGGAATGGGCTAGTAACATCACTGTGGATCAGCTCGAGAGGTGCCAAAGTTCTCTCATGACTAGCTTTCTCAAATTTGTGCTCTGGATGTTTTCCTAGGATACAACCTTGGCAGACTCCTTTGGAAAATTTTATCATGGGAAACCCTATGACCATCTCTTTTTCACTAAGATCACAAAGATACTTGTAATTTAGGTGGCCAAATATTTCATGCCAAATCTTGCTTGCTTCATTAGCATGAATCAGAAAAGCAAAGGGGTTTGAGTAAGGTAGGAACTGTGAGAACATGTATACCTTTTGAGCATGATTTGCAACTCCTTTTGCAATGACTCTACCACTTGAGATCTCTGTGATATCAACTTCATCAGGGGAGAATATGACTTTATTAGGAGGCCCATTGTGGGTCATCTGGTACACTGACAAGAGGTTGGAGGCAAGACCAAGCACATACAACACATTGCTGAGCTGACCATGATCAAGATCAATCCTCCCTTTGCCCAAACTTTCAGTGAGAGAGTCATCTCCTAGTACTATAGGTGGTCCTTTCGACATGTCAAGTGAGGAGAAGGCCTCCTTGGTCGAAACCATGTGTCTTGAAGCTCCAGAATCAATGATAAAATTGGGTGACCTTGATGTGCCAGCAACCAATGCATGGACTCTCTCTCTTTCATTTGAACTTGATCCTCCTTCTCTCTTCTTTGAGCTGTCTGGAAGGGAGATGCCATTCTTTTCCATGAGTTGGGTCAGCATGTGTATTTGCTTCTTCATACAAGAGCTTTCAGTGTGATTTCCCTTATTGTAGTATGCGCAGTTGCTCATTCCACCTTTGTTTTTCTTCTTTTGGTAGTTCTTCTTGGAACCTTGTGGCTCCTCTGGAGACTGTTTCTTGTCTCTGTTTTGCTCAAGTGGCTTTTTAGCTTTCTTTTTTCCTTTTGCATCCACCTTCGAATCTCCAGCAATCAAAGCTTGATCTTTGGATGGTTTGATGGTGCCCATCATCACCAGCTTATCCTGTTCTTGTGTGAGAGATTCCATAAAATCTGCAAGGCTAGGCATCTTCCAGGTTCGAGCTGTCAGTTTTGTGGCATAGAAGGTCGAAAAAAACACTGAATAGTTAGGGCCTATCTTTAAGAGAATGGCCAGGACAAGCTGATCATCCTTCTTTTCGATCCCACACTGTTTCAGCTACAAAACAAGTGCTTTGAACTTGGAGAAATATAGCTGCAGGGATTCAAAGCTATTTGGACTCAGAGAAATCAGCTCATTTTCGATTTGATGTCCCATCATCTCATCTGTATTTCCAAAAATATCAGCAATATTCTCCCATACTTCATTCGGTGATGTCAATCCATCAAGATAGAAAAGGAGGTCTCTGGAAATACTCAGACACAGGAGACCATAGGCCTTATCCCTCCTGTTGTGCCATTTTATCTTCTCTGCAGCTGCATTGGGCTCTGCTTCTGTTGCCATAGTCACCCTGTAGATGCCTTTCACTCTCAACAGTATCTCCATCTCTGCTTTCCATTCAAATAAATTGAAGGGAGTCAAGATAGTTTTCTGTGATTGATCCATAGCTTAGAAAATATGTCCCAGCTGTCAGTAGAAGGCTCCCAGTCACTGATGTCGAACCTGCAAAACAATTTTGAAGGAGAGAAATTGATCTACAATGGCTCTAATACCATTTGGAAATTGAACCGAGTGATATATTAATTTTACTCACAACAATTAACAATTGATCATGCAAAATCACTCACAAAAGAGACTGAAATTGGAGCTGAACACTAAATTGTATTAACTCAGTGGACAATAGTCAACCCTGTAACATAATAGGTTGCTAAATAAATAACATACATTAGGGATTCGAATGCATCAAGAGAAATTTGAATCTAGCATAAAGCATGCTTACTAAAAATAAGCAAATCCCCCATAGGTGTAAAAAGCTAATCCCAAATCTATCATGGAGCTCACGAATTGGAAAAATGGCTTAGGAAAGCTAAAGAGTGGTGGAATGGTAGCTCATACATTCTTTTTCAAGGAGAAAAGAGTGGAGGATGAAGAGGACAAAAAACTAGTTCACCTCACCTAGTCTAGCTTTTCTATTTGCCTTAAAACACTGAAAAAGCATGGAATAAAGCAGAAAAAGTAGAAGGGCACCTAGGAGGCCAAGAATAAAGAAGATTTGATTCATTGGGCTTTCCCATGCACTACATGAGTCAAATAAGGAAAGTTTGACCACTATGGATAGGTAAAAGACAACTTGCACAAGGTGGGACACATGAACTAGGCTAATAAGACAAAAATAATTAAATTAATGTCTAAGTGGGTAAACTATGGGTTGATTATTCTAACATTATTTTCCTAGGAATCACAACGGTGTCCCTTCAATGAATAACCAATAATAATGGAATTTCATGGCATTAACATCTAGTTTAGGAGACTCATATGGCCTTAGACCCTATGCAGCCATAAAGTGCATGGTCCAAAGTCACCACACATACTTATAAAGATAATTTTTGGCCTGCATGTGTCGCATGGTCAACATTACAAGTTTGCATGCACCGATGATGGTTCTTGATGGCTTAAACATGGTCAAAGGACAAACATCAATTTCTTAAAGTCTCAAAACGATTTTAGTGCTCATGGATGATGCACTTTGTATGAAACCACCATGGAATCTTTGTAAAGAGAATGTTTGGCCTGCATGTATTGGATGTGTGTCATTGTAATGAAGATGATTATTGTGGCCCTAGATATTGTATGAGGAAAATCAACGTCTTATGTCTTAAAAGAGAGTTGTGTGACACATGGACCATGCACATGGTTTGAAACTACCAAAAGGGGTGTAAAGGGAATATTTGGTTTTAAAAGATGTGCTTATTACAGCTCCAATGGTACTTCTAGTCTATGCCCTAAATATGATATCAGAAAAGAGATAAGGGAATTAGCAAGTTGTGGGCTTGATCTCTTAAAGAGGCATCTCAAGTATGGCTAGGATTCCTAGAAGGTTTAATTTAGGTATGTATTTCTTAGGTGAGTAAGGAGCCTATTTAACTCTTTATGTCTTTAGATATTGACTTGATATTTAAGAATCATGGGTTTGCATGATCAAGATACCTTATAGTTTGATCATTTTACTAGGGAAAGAGTTTTGTGATTCACTGATCAATGTTATATGATTTTGCAAGTGAATTTTTTTTAAAATTCATCCATGTAAGAAATTAGCATGACCTCATGTGTTAAATTTCCCATATCTAGGGTTATGATTTAACCTTGATTGTGCTAATGAATGTGTGATACTACATGAGGATGATATGATGACGATTCCATTGCACACTTAGAATTACATGTCTAATATGATAACTATATCAAGATGATCACTATGACTTCTGCATAAGGGAAAATATAAAGAGGGAGGACTTTCTATGCGAATTTGTTTTTATTCTTTGTATTGTCATGGCATGTTGCATATGTGTGATTGCTATTCTCTTGATGGAACATAGATAATATATGGATGGATGCTAAGACTATGTCACTATATAAAATTTATATTGGTTATTATTGACTATCGAACTAAATTTAACTTGTAGGAAAGATCCACAGGAGGAGGTTGATGTGACTTGCTCTGATGGCAAGTAATGAAGTATGCATATCATGTTTATGCTTAGAGGGAGATGAATGTTGAGGTATAGAGGGATTAAAAGGATCCCATGGAAATTGAACCCATGTGTTAGAACAATTACACTCACACAAATTTCCAATTACACATGCAAATTACACACAAAGGAGACTGAATATGGAGCATAACACTAATTTGTATTGAATAAGTGTACAATAATAAACCTTGTGAAGTCATAGGCTGCCACAATAAATAATTACATGATATATTTGAATGCATTGGGATGCTATTCGAGTTAGTCAAAAGCAAGCTTACTAAATCTAGTCAAATACCCCATAGGTGCATAAAGTAGTTCCCAAATCTGCCTAGGAGCTCACGAATTGGAAAAATCAATTAGGAAAGATAACAGGTGATGGAAGGACAACTCATACATGATTTTATTAGGATAAAAGAGAAGAGGATGATGAGGGAAAAAAACAAGTCAACTTCACCTAGTCATACTTTCCCAATTGCCTTAAAACTCAGTAAAAGCAGCAATAAAGCAGAAAAAACAGATATTGGCTAGGGAGGTTCAGGAATAAAGTAGAATTGATTCCAAGAGGTTTTCGAAGTGCTCTATGACTCATTTTTAGCGATTTTGATCATCTAGGAGATGTGGAGGACAATTTGCATAGAGTGGAATATGGAAACTAGGCAAATAAGGAAAAAATGGATTAATTAATGTCTAAGGTAGCTAACTATGGGTTGATTATTCTAACACCCCCCCTTAAGCCTAAATTATGAGTAAAATATAAGAAAATTATAGGGCCTAGCAAGAAGGCTTAGTCACCCTTTACATACTGTATGTCCATTTAAATAAGGAAAGAGGCAAAAACCCAGTGGGAAAAATCCTCCCTTAAACATGGACAGTAAAACAAAATTTGAAAATCTTGTCATCAATCATGATTCATAGCATGATCAACAATCCCCAGCAGTGATTTGAGATTGCTCAAAGTATTCTCACAAAAAACTTCGGTGAAGATGTCTGCTACTTGTTCTGAAGATGAACAGAAGAGTAGGTGAATGGTGCCATCATGCACAAGCTATCTGATGTAGTGCATATGGATCTCAATTTGTTTGGTTCTCTATCTCTGAACTAGATCATTGTAGATTCGAATGGTACTCTGATTATCACAATATATAGTATTTGATTATTCTGATTCGAGGCCACACTCACCAAGTAATCCTTGCAACCATAAACATTGATTTGCTGCATTTACAACTCCTCTATACTCTGCTTCTATAGATGAGAGTGCAATGGCACTCTATTTCTTGCTTGACCAGCTGATTGGTATTTCAGCAAGCATGAACACATATTTTGATGTTGACTTTCAATTTGTGTTGTCACCTTCCCAATCATTGTCATTAAACCCAATCAAATCAAGATCAGATTTAGCTTTGTAGAAGATCCCATGAGTCCTTGTTTTTTGGAGGCTATTCTTGGTGTTATATGGGGTGGTTTTGTGGAGGCTAATTGGAAAGTTAATTGGGATGTTAATTGGGATGCTAATTGGGATTCTAATTGGGACATTAATTGGGATTCTATTTGGGATGTTAATTGGGACGCTAATTGGGACGTTAATTGGGATGCTAAATAACATCCAAAATAGCACCAACTTTTAAAAAGGGATGCTAATTGGGATGCTAATTGGAATGCTAATTGAGATTCTAATGGGGATGTTAATTGGGATGCTAATTGGGATGTTAATTGAGATGCTAATTAGCGTCCAAAATAGTTCCAACTTTTAAAAAGGGATGCTAATTGGGATGCTAATTGGGATGTTGATTGGGATGCTAATTGGGATGCTAATTGAGATGTTAATTGGCATCCAAAATAGTGCCAAATTTTAAAACTTGATGCAAATAACACCATTAAAAGCGCCATCTTGTGTAAAAGTGTCCACATTGTCCAAAAAATGATGAAAATACACTAAAAGTGATAGTTGACGCTAAAAAGGAAGCTAAAATAGATGCTAATCATAGGGTTTTGTTGTAGTGTTGTTTAAATATTTACCAAAGGTTTTGTACTTTTAGTTTTACTTATGTACTACTTTTACAACTTAATCCTTGTTTTCCTACAAACTAGGAATTATTTCTAATATGTACATAGTTGTTCATTTACCTATGTACTCTACTGATAGATTTCATATTGTCAACATAGCCATGTTTATAAATAAAAGAATAGTTCAGAATTAAGCTTCAAACATAATATAAACATAAAACACAGTTAACTAAAAATAGGACCTATCAAACAAATCATTATATAATTTCCTGTATAAACAAAACCAACATCTAATTAAGTAATACTATAATTTTAGTATTCTTTATCTAAGAATAAATCATAAATTCAAAGTATAAAAAATCAACTAAGACCTCTCACGGTTTGTATAAATATTATCATTCTTCTTTAAAACAAACTTCATCATAAATCAAATCAACAGTCCAAGTGTCGAGGCCATCTAATGGTCGATGATAAAATAATACATTATACCAATTATCTACATAAACAAAACCTTAAATAACAACTAACCATATTATAAATCACATGCCATAAACTAAAGTCCTTACAGTAATCATTTAAAAACCACATATCATTACAATATTCATTTAAAAACCATATAAATACATAGAGGTCATAGGATCGACTCATGTGGGCGTTTAAGCCCAAATTGCATACCATTTAAATATAAACCCTCATCACAGTAAACGACCTAGCATAGAATCCTGTAGGGTCTTTTAACATATTACAAAGCCACGCTATTTTACTTATACAAAGGCTGCCAATAAAACATAGACTCTCTACACAGTGGTTGAAAGACCCAAATAAAATTTTACACGTTGTAATCTATGGCCTTGACCTTTTACATAACCAATTCATTATAATAATCAACATTACCATTTATTTAACCCTTTCAACATTTACCAACAATGACAGTTGCTAGTCGTAGGGTTACACCACAGACAAGCCCTACTTCTTATTTAATAAACAAAATCATAAATAGTAAACAAGCCTTCATAGCCATGAGGGTGGGAAACGCCAATTCCATACAGCATGGCCGCAAAGCGATAGCGCTATCACATAAGTCATCCATACAACCAACAAAAAAAATGAATGTGAAATGCACACAGTCCATAAATAACAACCATTAAAATCAACGCAACACACACACACACACACACACACATATATATCAACATTGTCTTTATAAAATCATTAAAGAGTTTACACAATCATTTATTACTAGCCTTGCACCATTGTAAATCAATGGTGCTTCCCATTTCCTTAAAAATAAACTTAAAAACATTTACAGATATCCTCTCGAGAAGATACCCAAGCTCTTTTTTTTACAGAGAGCACCCATTACTAATTTCCCAATACATTTGAAGCTCAAGCGCGAACGAATTTAAAACCCCAAAAACAAACCCCAAGCTTGTTTATTTTAGAAAACACAAAGCTATTTAAGTTACAGTCAAACCGAGACCCAAAACGCATCCATTAGAAACCAGAACCTAGCATTCACAAACACGACGAGTATTATCTCTGTCGTAACCATTAAGGAAAAGGAGGGAAGAAGTTTTCACTTGTACAAAGTAGGCTTACCCAAATGGGTATGGATTTTCCCACAACGCTATCAATGAGCCACGAATCCCATTTATTCACTACACTTTGCAACCTGCAAACACAAAGCGAAAGGAACCATGAGAAGTATGCAATGTTAAACCAACTGAATCAACAAATGATGCTAATAACATAGAACTATCGCATACCTATCAAGCCATTGAAATCACATTTCTTCATATTGCTCAAGATCAGAGTATAAGAAGCTAAGCTGCAAATGACCAAACCCCAGCATTGAGCTAATCCCTAAGCTGGGCTGCCACTTTTCCCAATGTGCATTAAAGGCGCCACCCTGGTTTCCATTAACGTCCTCCAAACCCAAACTCCTATAGTTCATAACGTGATATATTACCACATATTTCCAATCCATGTGATATGCATAAAACAAACTATGCATCGATTAAACTTAGGCTATAAGCCCTAAGACCATAGCATATAAAATATGCCATGGAACGTTTAAGCCAAGGGTTTTACAAATGTATTATATTACTAACTTTAAAACCATATAGTAAGAGTATGTTAGGGCATGAGGAAGTCGTAAGCATTTACACCATGATAATAAGTTTCACATAAACAACAAGTATGTGTCACACAAGTAATAGGTGCAGTAGTAACCCCGACACTATCTTAAAGACCTTAATGATAATAATAAAAACTAGTGAATGTCACTAGGATAGAACTGCAAATGCGAGCGCTTGTGATCAAACAATCAATACCTTCTGTTAAGATTTATAAACAATTTTTTCGTTGCCAAGTGCACCTGCATGCAAATGGGACAAGAATGCATTAGTTTGACAGAGCTATGTAAGCTTGATGTGACAAGCAAAAACTATTACTTCTTAGGTGGTTATAAGGGAAACTAGTCCCGCCACTCCACCCCTTTTTTTACAAGAACAAAGTTAAGTTAGAGTCATGTATACAACAGTAAGCACATGTTATACACAATGAAGTACATAAACAAATAACTAACTTACACATCAATGCTTAACCATAGTACAAACAATAATCAAAATCACGACAATGTAAGTAACATGGTAATAACCGAACCAAGAAAAATGGAAGCAAGATGTAAAAACAACTTACGACAATATAGTAGTATAAAAAGAGTAGGACACAATCTGCAAGTTCAAATAATGTCTAGTATGGGTAGTTTTGACTAGCCTAATAAATAAAAATTTAATTTCAATTTTTTGGGGACACTACAAGTGGTATAAGAGCCTAGTTTCAACACTAAGAGACCCAATGGGCATACCAGACACTCGTTGCAAGGAAAATAAAGTATGTTTTAGATTTTGTTAACTAACAGAAATTTTCTTGTTATTAAAATTTGCAATTTCAAGAATTTTTACAGAACAGTTGAGATCATGAACACTGAAGAAGATAACGGCCTGTTACACCTGATTTTACCACACATGGTGGATCACACCTTTATGGCATTCCCTATCCCTTTGCAGACTCTTTAGACCCCATGGACCATTTTTGTACCTTTGATGTTTCCAACATCATCCCTAAAAACATCCATTATTTGCTATATGTGAATTTTAAACCTATTCTCACGTATATATGCGGATTTGACCCTCAAACCCACGTACATCAGGATGTGTGCAAAAAGACAAATATTTTTGGAGTTTTCCTTGATGTGGATCCAAGTCACTTTTCTCTTGGCCTTCCATATGCCTTAAGATTGCTCAGATTTGACATTCCATTACCCCATTGAAGCACTATATAAGGAACCCTTTGGATACATTGAAAGGAGAGGATGTGAAGAGTAAGAAAACTATAGTCCATTGTTGCTGGAGCTTATACTTGAGTCTGCATCCCTTTGTCCCTTGGACCACTTTGTGTTCTTCCCAAGCTTGCCTTTGCTTATGAGCTTGCTATCGAGAGATGGAGGATTGAAGTGGTGGAGGCCTAGGTGGAGGACTCAGTTTCTCTGATTTGTAGACCTGCCAATAGAGGTTGACACTATTGTAATCTCTGTTTTATATTAATAGAAATATCTTTTCCTGTCCAATAATGTGTATTTAAATTAGTATTGAATCCATGGGTGCTTTTAAATGCTTATATGTTATTGATTATATATGCTAGATTAGGTCTAACACAATTATATATAGCATGCTTGTCTTGTTTTCTGAATTTTGAGAGTGCAAATTACTTATACAAGTGAGAGTGGGAAAACTCAACGGGGATCTACATCAACCGTCTAGAATAAGGTATGTATCAAGATCCTTTAGAGTTAGATGTTTGGTTTCTCTTGCATATTGGAAAGGATTGATTTCTATGGTTACTCTGTCTGTTGTGGTAACCCAAGCCATAGGAAGTTTTCTCCGTAACAGAATTGGTGACCATATTAGGGACGTTCTTTGTTTTTCTTTGGGGTTTGGGGGCACAATGTGCTTGATATTCTTGACTTGCTCTTTGTTTCTCCTTGTTTTTGTGTTTCATTTTATAGTATGTCCATCCATTGAAACTCCCCTTCATTGGTTTGATCCTTGGCCTTCCTTTTACAACTGTCTTCTCTGTATACGTAGGTTTTTGGCCAAAAGTTGTGTACATACGTGTATTTTTTGCCATAATTCACGTATACACACGGGTTTTTGGCCAAAATCCGTGTATACATCCATCTTTTTGGCGAAAAGTCACGTATATACGTAGCTATTCTTTAAAAAGTAGTGTACATCCTCCATTTTGGTGACTTTGATGTTGTGGGAGGTTGTTGGGTGGGTTGTGAGTGTGGTTGGGTCTTCCTTGGGTCTGATGTTGTCTATTGGATGCTTCTTTTGTGACCAGAGACCGCTTTTTCATTGATTTTTCTTTGAAAGTAGTGTTAGTAATTTATACTTTTTGTTTTTCCATTAGTGCATTACTCTTTTTTGTCTCAATGTCTTGCTGGGCTTGTGTTTTATACTTGCTGTAGAGACTGAGAGTTTTAGATGACATTTATTGCATTTTTCATTCTTTTATATTGAAAAAAAAGGTAGTTGCATTTTTTGCATATGGATTTGAGGAGGTACTTGCATTGGATTTCTTGGATGAGAGTTTTATTTAGGCTTTCATATAGGAAGGATTGCATTGGAATTCGGAAAGAAATATATATTTATGCATCTCATGTCGTGGCATACCCTATTTTTCATTTGACAAAGATTGCACTTAGCATTGTTTGTTATGGTGTGCATATTTACTTCACTGCTGAGTCATAACTTCATTAGTTGCACAACCATTTCCCTTTGAATAATTACATCCAATTAAAATCAATGCATAATAAAATGAATTACACTCTTATATTTTATAGGGTTCATCAACAAGATTAGTTTTTAGAGTCTTGGAATAGTTCATTGTGAGTTAATTCTTCAAGACTACTAAACAAAAACATGTATGTGTCTGTCCAGGTGAGAGTGTGAAATTCCTTGGTATAATTAGTGTTTCTCAGGATCCTCCTCTTACAAGGGAGTTAAGAATGAGGTCGTGTGAGCAGTTATTGATGTGAAAATTGAACCCAGGTGTTAGAACAATTACACTCACAATAATTGCCAATTACACATGCAAATTACTCACAAAGGAGACTGAATATGGAGCAGAACACTAATCTGTATTGAATAAGTGTACAATAGCCAACCCTGTGAAGTCATAGGCTACCATAATAAATAACTACATGAGATATTTGAATGCATGAAGATGCCATTCAAAGTTGGTCAAAATTAGGCTTACTAAATCTAAGCAAATCCCCCGTAGGTGCATAAAGCATTTTCCAAATCTGTCTAGGAGCTCACGAATTGGAAAGATCAATTAGGCAAGATAATAGGTGATGGAAGGAAAACTCATACATGCTTTTTTAGGAGAAAAGGGTGTAGGATGATGAGGACAAAAAACAAGTTAACTTCACCTAGTCAAACTTTCCCAATTGCCTTAAAACTCAGAAAACGCAGGCAATAAAGCAGAAAAAGAAGGCATGCGCTAGGAAGGCCATGAATAAATAAGATTTGATTCCAAGTGCTTTCCCAAGTGCTCCATGACTCAAATTTAGCAAATTTTACCACTTTGGATGTGTGGAGGACAACTTGCATAAGGTGGAATATGGAAACTAGGTAAATAAGACAAAAATTGGATTAATTAGTGTCTAAGGTAGCTAACTATGGGTTGATTATTCTAACACCCCCCCTTAATCCTGACTTATGAGTAAAACATCAGAAAATTATAGGGCCTAACAACAAGGCTTAGTCACCCTTTACATACTGCATGTCCATTTAACCAAGGAAAGAGGAAAAAACCTAGTGGGAAAAATCCTTCCTTAAACATGGAAAGCAAAACAAAATTTGAAAATCTTGTCATCACTCATGCTTCCTAGCATGATCAGCAATCCCCAGCAGTGATTTGATATTGCTGAATGTCTTCTCACAAAAAACTTCGGTGAAGATATCTACTACTTGTTCTGAAGATGAACAGAAGAGTAGGTGAATGGTGCCATCATGCACAAGATGTCTGATGTAGTGCATATGGATCTCAATGTGTTTGGTTCTCTATCTATGAACTGGATCATTGTAGATTCGAATGGTACTCTAATTATCACAATAGATAGTAGTTTATTATTCTGATTCGAAGCCACACTCACCAAGTAACCCCTACAACCATAAACATTGAGTTGCTACATTTACAGCTCCTCTGTACTCTGCTTCTATAGATGAGAGTGCAATGGCACTCTTTTCTTGCTTGACCAACTGATTGGCCCTTCAGCTAGCATGAACACATATCCTGATGTTGAATTTTGATCTGTGTTGTGACCTTCCCAATCACTGTCAGTAAACCCAATCAAATCAAGATCATATTTAGCTTTCTAGAAGATCCCATGAGTCCTTGTTCCCTGAAAAAAGTTAAGGATCCTTTTGGCTGCTCTCCAATGGTTATCATGAGGCTGATCCATGTATCTTGAAGCCAAACTTACTACATAAGAAAAATCAGGTCGAGTATGTGTAAGATACAGCAAACATCCAATCAATTTCCTATACAGTGTATTGTTTACCATAGATGAAGAATCAACTTCTTCAAGCTTAACTCTTGAAAGGAAATGAGTCTTGCTTGGCTTGCAATTCTTCATGTTGAATTTGTTTAGCAAATAAGGCATACTTGGACTGATGCACTTTGATTCCATCTTTTTTTTGAGCAATATTGAGCCCCAAGAATTGGCTCAATAAGCCCAAATTAGTCATTGAGAAGGCATGGTTCATTGCATCCTTCAAGAAGGCAATTTCATCCTTTGAGCTTCCTATAATGAGAAGGTCATAAACACACAAAAAAATGATCATTAATGAACCATGAATCGGCTTCAAATATACATTTGGATCTAACTTGTATCGAACAAAATTCAGTGATAGAAAAAAGATATCAATCTTGGCATACCAAGCCCCGGGGGCTTGCTTAAGCCCATACAATGACTTATTTAGCCTGCACACAAGAGATGGATTAGTAAAAAATACTTGAGGATGCTGCATGTAAATCTCTTCAGTGAGATCTCCATTTAGGAAAGCACACTTCACATCCATGTGATGTACCTCCCATTGCTTTGAAGCTGCAATGGCTAAGGCTAGCCTGATGTAGTCCATCTTTGCCACTGGTGCAAAGGTCTCATTGTAGTCTATGACATGTACCTGTGAGTATATCTTGGCTACCAATCTAGCCTTTTATTTCAGAGGTGAACCATCAGCAGCAAATTTGGTTTTGTAAACCCACTTACACTGAACTATCTTCCTCCCTGGGGGAAGATCAACCAGCTCCCAAGTGTTGTTCTTCTGGAGTGAGATGAACTCTTATTTCATGGTTGTTTTCCATATTGGGTCATTTGCTACATATTCATATGTATGTGGGTCTGATTCAACCATCAGATAGCATTTCTCTACAAACATAGGATCTTTCATGCACAGAGCACTCTCAAACTGAGATCTAGTCCTCCTAGGATCATTAGGATTTCCAGCTAGTTCTCAAGCTGCATGAATGGTATTTGCTGCCAATTTTGGTCTTGTACGACTGTTAGGATATGCAATTAAATCATCATTATCAGACATATCAGAACCATCAAGTTCAACTATCTCTTCACTTACATTCAAAGGTTCTGGTGGTGAAGAGGATTCTCCAACTTCCACTGCTGCTAGGGGCTCTTCTTGGAAATGAACACACCTTTCAATGAAGGCCTTTTTTGTGCTCAAATTCATCATATTGTACCCTTTTGAATATTCAGAGTACCCAAAAAATAGGCACTCTTGGCTTTGGGGCTGCAAATCCTTCCTCTTTTCTGTTGGAATTCTAGCCCAAGCCCTTGAGCCAAAAATCCTGAAATGGGTCACATTTGGCTTGTTCCCACTCCATGATTCAAAAGGAGTCATACCATCAATATATTTATGAGGCACCCTATTCTGGATATAGGCTGCACAGTTTATAGCTTCAGCCCAAAACTTTGGTGGCAAAGTCTTAGCCTCCATCATGCAGGTTGCCATCTCTTTCAGTGATCTGTTCTTCCTCTCAGCAACACCATTTTGTTGTGGTGTGTAAGGGATAGAATGCTACATATGAATACCTAGATCTGCACAATATTGAATGAAATCAGAATTGACAGACACACCACCATTGTCAGATCTAAGGACCTTTAGTTTCCTCCCAGACTAGTTTTCAACCAAAGCCTTAAAGACTTTGAAGAGGCCAAAAACTTCAGACTTGTGTTTCAGGAAGTAAACCCAGCAATACCTGGAAAAGTCATCTATGAATTTCAATGCATATTTTTCCTGACTCATTGACATATGAGGAAATGGGCTAGCAACATCACTGTCGATCAACTCAAGAGGTGCAGAGGTTCTCTCATGACTAGCTTTCTCAAATTTATGCTCTGGGTGTTTTCCTAAGATGCAACCTTGACAGACTCCTTTGGAAAACTTAATCTTTGGTAACCCTATGACCATTTCTTTTTCACTAAGATCAGAAAGATACTTGTAATTAAGGTGGACAAATATTTCATGCCAAATCTTGCTTGAATCATTAGCATGAATCAGAAGAGTAGAGGGGTTTGAGTAGGGTAGGAAGTGTGAGAACATGTATACCTTCGAAGTGTGATTTGCAACTCCTTTTGCAATGAATTTACCACTTGAGATCTCTGTGATCTCAACTTCATCAGGGGAGAATATGACCTTCTTTGGAGACCCTCTATGGGTCATCTGATACACTGATAAGAGGTTAGAGGTAAGATCTGGAACATACAATACATTGTTGAACTTACCATGGTCAAGATCAATCCTCCCTTTGCCAAAACTTTAAGTGAGAGAGTCATCTCCTAGTACAATTGGTGGACCTTTTGACATGTCAAGTGAGTTTAATGCCTCCTTGGTAGAAACCATATGTCTTGAAGCTCCAGAATCAATGATGAAACTAGGTGACCTTGTTGTGCCAGCAACCAATTCATGAACTCTCTCTTTGTCTTCTGAATTTGATCCTCCTTCCTTCTTCTTTGAGCTGTCTAGAAGGGAGATGCAATTCTTCTCTAGGATTTGGGTCAGCATGTCTATTTTCTTCTTCATGCAGGATATTTCAGAATGATTGCCCTTACTACAGTATGCGCACTTGCTCATTTCTCCTTTGTTCTTCTTCTTCTAGGAGTTCTTCTTGGAACCTTGAGGCTCCTATGGAGACTTGTTCTTGTCTCTCTTTTGCTCAGGTGGCTTCTTAGATTTCTTCTTTCCTTTTTAATCCACCCTTGAATCTCCAGCAACCAAATCTTGGTCTTTGGAAGGTTTGATTGTTCTCATCATAACCAATTTATCTTGTTCTTGTGTGAGAGATTCCATGAAATTTGCAAGGCTAGGCATTTCCTAGGCTCGAGCTGTCAACTTTGTGGCATGGAAGGTCGATTAAAACACTGAATAGTTAGGGCCAAGCTTTGAGAGTATGGCCAAAACCATTTTCTTATCCTTATTTTTGATCCCACATTGTTTTAGCTGCAAAACAAGGGCTTTGAACTTGGAAAAATAGAGTTGCAGGGATTCAAAGCTATTGGGACTCAGGGAGATCAATTCATTTTCAATTTGATGTCCCCTCATCTAATATATCTTACCAAAAATCTCAACAATATTCTCCCATAATTCATTTGTTTATGTTAATCCATCAAGATGGAAAAGGAGGTCTCTCGATATGCGCAGACACAGGAGACCATAGGCCTCATCCCTCCTGTTGTGCCATTTAATATTCTCTGCAGCTGCATTGGGCTCTACTTCTATTGCCATAGTCACTCTATAGAGGAATTTCACTCTAAATAGTATCTCCATCTCTTCTTTCCATTCAAAGAAGTTAAATGGAGTCAAGATGATCTTCTGAGATTGATCCATAGCTCAGAAATTGTCCCTTCAGTCAGCAGAATGCTCCCAGTCAATGATGTCGAACCTGCAATAACAAATTGGAAGGAGATAAATCGATATACAAAGGATATAATACCATGTGGAAATTGAACCCAGGTGTTAGAAAAATTACACTCACAATAATTTCCAATTACACATGCAAATTACTCACAAAGGAGACTGAATATGGAGCAGAACACTAATCTGTATTGAATAAGTGTACAATAGGCAACCCTGTGAATTCATAGGCTGCCACAATAAATAATTACATGAGAGATTCAAATGCATGAATATTCCATTCGAAGTTGGTGAAAAGAAGGCTTACTAAATCTAAGAAAATCCCCCATAGGTGCATAAAGCAGTTTCCAAATCTGTCTAGGAGCTCACGAATTGACAAAATAAATTAGGCAAGCTAATAGGTGATGGAAGGACAAATCATACATGCTTTTCTTAGGAGAAAAGGGTGGAGGATGATGAGGAAAAAAAACAAGTTAACTTCACCTAGTCAAACTTTCCCAATTGCCTTAAAACTCAGAAAAAGCAGGAAATAAAACAGAAAAAGTAGACATGCGCTAGGAAGGCCAGGAATAAAGAAAATTTGATTCCAAGTGGTTTCCCAAGCACTCCATGAATCAAATTTAGCAAGTTTTACCACTTTGGATGTGTGGAGGACAACTTGAATAAGGTGGAATATGGAAACTAGGCAAATAAGACAAAAATTGGATTAATTAATGTCTAAGGTAGCTAACTATGGGTTGATTATTCTAACGCTTGATTGGAATGACCCCTGGTCATAACGGAGTAGAACTGGATATATTTTTAGTAATGTATTCATATCTGGGGGCTCTTTCAAGAGTTTCAGGATTTTCTACCCTACCCATACGGTCAATCCCACCTGCGACTGTTCGCCTGAGCATTGATTATATCGAGGTTACCTTAGTTTCCTTACTTAGGTATCACAGGGGGTACTTACAGAGGTTATTTTGTAGGTGTCCCAACTAGGTAGAGGTTAGACATCACAGTCTCTTTATGCGTTGAAGCTGGGGGCCACTATAATTGGTTACATACCTCTGCTTGTAGTGTATGGGAGTTTCGAGCCTCTCCTAGGCGAGACATACCTGTTGCATTCGGGAGCTCACATATCCTCCCCTTGGTTTGCTTGTATTTTGGCTATAGATTTTCTTAGGAATGTGCTCTTTGTGCACTAGTTGTGGACTAGTTGGCCTTTGGGATCATGGTTAATTGAGTATATTTATACTCTCTTGAGTATATTTATACTCTCTTGAGTTTGGGTCCTTTTATTTTCAGCATGCCTGGTTTCCTATCACCTGTCCTTGGTCCTAGTACAGACCCTAGTGTCAGAATTGGGGGCATCATAGCCCCTTATCATGCTCATAGATTTTGGAATGGTCGTATTCCATCCTCTACTCAATTTTTGTAGGATTATTATTCCCTCAACTCGGTATTTGCACCAGTGGTCATCCTCACGGGGGTGGTAATGGATACATGAACGTTGGGTCTACACTTCACATTCCTTTTTATGGCCCATCGTCTACCGCACTATTTCTTTTGAATTTATTTGTCATGATCATTCCTCCCTATTCCCGATAGTTTGGATTCTTTATTGACTATTTTGGGTTATTTTGGACTAATATGGTTGTCATGTAGGGTCCAGTTTTTGTTCACTTTCTCCAAGGTTTTGACCCATTCATTCCTATCATAGGTATCATGTCTAAACTAGCATATAGGTTAGGATTTCACATCCGCTTGCATTTTGCATGACCTTATGACCGTTTCATTTTAACCTTAGGTATGAACCCATTCCATGGTATCACGAAGCCTTCATGCTGTTGTTAAAAGTGGTACTATGTGAATGGTAGAGCTTTCCTATACATGGGTGTCCTAGTTAGCTCCCCTTTTCATTTGGTACCCATGCTGTGAGTTCTCTCTTAGGTCTGGGAGTCCTTTTTATAGTACCGCCATGACTTTGAGAAAGAGCTTCATACTCCTCTTGACCTTTATGCTGGCCATTTCCCTAGGACTCCCTTGTGTATGTCAATTTGTAATTGCATTATCATGAGTTTTGCTTACCTTATTTGAGCCTTATGCCGGCTTCCTTGACTTTGATTATCAGCCATATAGCCCAAGCTTGTCTCATGTCTAGTCATGTAGAGCCATTTTACATATCCTTTGCGGCTTGATTCCCCATTTTTTTTTTTAACGGGAGGGGGCTTTCCCCCGAGTGTTGTTACGCTACACATGTGTCCTTGCATTGAGAATAGCTATGTTTCTGTTGCTTGGAACTAGTTTTTTTTCCCATTCAAACTTGTCTCCTCCTAGTATGTAACTATAAAGAAATTTTATTCTTTTTCAATCTTTTCAAAATATTTGAAAAAGTCCAAAAAAATCAAAAGACCAAAAATATGGACAAGAAAAGATGTTATCTTTGGCAGCAGTCGAGTCGTGTCGCCTTCAAATAGAGCAATGTATATAACATCCATTGGTTGGGTTAATAGTTTGAATTTAGGACCTGTACTCATTTCTTTGAGTTTATCTCCACCGACTTGTTAAGCTTCCAGTCGCTATGGAGCCTCTGTCGATGCCTCTTATGTCACAGAGATGTCCCAATTTTGTATATCGAGTCTATGGTGCCTAGATTAACTCACAATTTTCCTTTATGCTCTTGTTTGAAGGAAGTTGAAACCTAAGTTGGCCATTCCTTAGTTCTCTTGACTTTGCATGTCGGCCATTCCCAGTACTGATACTGGTTCGTGCACATTATGATCGAGTCCTTCCACATTATATAGCTTTGTTGAGTACCTCGTGTTGGATGATGGGGGATGCCTTAATGCCCTCCTTCGAACAGATTTCATCCCATTGACTTCATATAATTTATTCTAGGATAGGAATATAGAGTCATTTTTGAGTGCCTTGAGACTTGCAATCATCAGTGGCAGGTTCTCTCGCCATCGATAGTTTTTGGGAATACATCAATGTCCCTTAATCGATGGATCCTTTCAATTGTTTGACTTCAACACCTTTATTCACACTTGTTAGTTTGCACTCTAGTACCTTGATTCCCATTTTCATTATCGGTGGGTGATCTCGCGTCTGTTAACGGTATACATCAATGACCGGTAATCAGACGATGGACTACTATGTTCAACCACGATGCCTCTATTCGCATAGTAGGACATGTACTCCTAGCGGATTGTGTATAAGACCTTCCATATTGGTGGAATTTTATATATGATATCCCCTTGATTGTGCCAGTGTTCATGAGATTTCAGCTCTCGTGACTTGATTCCAGTATATGTCAGATGTTTCCAGCCATTATGGAGATCTTGATCCATTATATATATTCAGCCTTCATAGAGATCATGATCCTTTGTATATCTTCATCATGGAGATTCTGATCTATCTTTATTATACGTGGAGATGACCACACATGTCATATTTTGTATCAAGCCTATTCATGGCCATTGTACTCTTATGTATCCGGGACTGCTATATCTACTTGAAGTTATGTGAAGAGTTTGATTATTGTATTGTACTATTGGATGGCTGGTTCTTCTACCTGGTTCTTCATCACTCCACTTATGGGATGGACTTATAATGTATTTCAACCATCGTATGACCCCTCTCACCTCACACATTAGGGGGCATTTGTTACATCTGATTTTACCACAGATGGTGGATCACACCTTTGTGGCCTTCCCTGTCCCTCTGTAGAATCTTTAGACCCCATGGACCATTTTTTTACCTTTTATGTTTCCAAGATCATCCCTAAAAACATGCATTATTTGCTTCACGCAACTTTCAAACCTATTCTCGTGTATATACATGGATTTGACCCTTAAAAGGCGAAATAGTTTTGAAGTTTTCCTTGATGTGGATCCGAGTCACTTGTCTTTTGGCCTTCCATATGCCTTAGGATCACTTGGTTTTGACCTTCCATTACCCCATTGAAACACTATATAAGGAACCCTTTGGCCACATTGAAAGGAGAGGAATTGAAGAGAAAGAAAACTATAGTCCATTGTTGCTGTACCTAAAACTTGAGTCTGCATCCCTTTGTCCCTTGGAGCACTTTGTGTTATTCCCAAAATTTCCTTTGCTTGTGAGATTGCTATCGAGAGATGGAGGATTGAAGCGGTGGAGGCCTAGGTGGAGGACTCAGTTTCTACGATTTGCAGACATGTCGACAAAGGTTGGTACTACTGTAATATTTGTTTTATATTAATAGAAACATATTTTCTTGTCCAATAATGTGTATTTAAATGAGTATTGAATCCATGGGTGCTTTTAAATGCTTATATGTTATTGATTATATATGCTATAGTAGGTCTAACAAAATTATATATAGCATTCTTGTCTTATTTGCTGAATGTTGAGAGATCAAATTACTTATACAAGAGAGACTGGAAAAGCTCAAGGAGGATCTACATCAACCGTCTAGAATAAGGTATGTATCGAGATCCATTAGTGTTAGATGTTTGGTTTCTCTTGCATATTGGAAAGGATTTATTTTTGCGGCTACTCTGTCTGTTGTGGTACCCCAATCCATTGGAAGTTTTCTCCGTAACAAAGATGGAAAGGGAAATTGAATATCCCCACCCAGAAAGCAGAACTGGTGGTGGAACTAAATTCAGATATTGTGAAATCCATACAAATTCCTCAAGCAGACTTGCAAAGTTTCAGAGATAACAATTTGAATGAAAGAAAGGAATAGAAAGCAATCAATGAAGCATTGCTGTGAAATATGACCGGAGGAAGCCCGTAGGAAAAAACCAATCATTCCACAAATATGTTCAAGAAGGAACCTTATAATAAATGGGCCAGCAGCCCAAGAGAAGAAGGAAAATAGGAACATACCCCTGAACCTCCAGAAGGAGAATATCACAGTCCTTCTAGTGAGGCATTTCTTTGTCCATCATAGAAAGAAACAAAGAAGTGATGACAATCTCAAGTGGGAATTCAAAAAGATAAGAGCCCCAACCTATGAGGGAGAGGTGAAATTGAGGGAGAAATCTGAAGAATGGCTATTGGGTATGAGAAAATAGTTATGAGTTCATAACTACGCCAGCGAAATGAAGGCTCAGCTGGCCATCTATAATTTAAATGGAAAAGTAGCGAGATGATGGAGAGACTTGAAACATACTAAGAAAGATGGGGTAATAGAAATACTCTGGAGTAAATTCCACAAGATCTTTCAAGAAAATTATATGTCGGAAATATTCTTTGATATAAAGGTAAAAGAGTTTCATGAGTTGCATATGGGATCCATTACAATGGATGCTTTTATTAAAAAATTTATAGATCTATTACATTATGTACCGTACATCAAGGATGAAAAGGAAAAGATCCAACAATTTTAAGGATGTCTTCCCCCCAACTTTAGGGAAAATATTGAGTTTGACATGCCTAAAACCTTGGACACCACATTGAAAAAATCTAGGCTCTTCTATGAGAATGAATAGCTAAGGCAAGAGACCATGAACAAAAATAGAGACAAGTATAAGAACTTCTCTGACAACCACAAACTAGGTTTTAAACCACCCCCATACATGAAACAGAACAACAACTTTCCAGTGAATAAGAACTTCAACAAATCAGGTACAAAGCCATATGTACCAACTCCAAATGTTAACAAGCCAGTAGCATCTAGGGGAGACAATGCTACCTCACTAAAGATCAAATGTTGGAAATGCAACGGGCCTCATTATGCCCGATATTGTAAAAACAATACCAATGGGGTCTTGCACAACTTACAAAAAGAACCAATGGTAGAGGACATAGCTAGAACGCCACAGATTTATGCATCCTTGGATGGCCGACAGGAAGACCATCAGGCTACCATGGTTGAAATAATAGGTAAGATATTGAACACTTCTATTTCAATACTGATTGACCCTGGTGATTTCCGGAGCTATTTTATCACCTTAAATTGTTGGTATATGTAAACTAGGAAAATAAAAACATGATAAATCTTGGCTGGTAAAATTAGCCACACGTACGAAACATAAAGTTTCGGAAATAGTTAAAGATTGTGAGGTAAACTTGAATGGATTTCTTATGAAAGTAAAAATGAACATCCTAACTTTAGGATCATATGATATACTTATCAAAATAGACTGGTTGGAACGAAACCATGGCATGTTTGATTTCTTACATAAGTCCATCTTGTGTACAGATAGCCAACGGAATTAAGTGAAGATTCAAGGCATACCAAAGAAATTTTTGGTAAGGAAAATATATGCCTTACAATCAAAGAAGTGCATTAGAAAAGGCTACAAGTTGTTTGCAGTAAATATTCAAGACATAGAGGCTAAGAGAGAGAACCACATAAATAAGTTCCTAGTTCTTGTAGAATTCAAGGACATATTCCCTGAGGAAATCCCTGGGTTACCTCTGAAACGATACCTAGAATTTTCCATAGAAGTGACACCGGATCAGTTCCAGCTTCAAAATCCCCTTACCACATGAGTGCACCAGAGTTGGTGGAACTCAAACTGCAGTTGCAGAAGTTGATAGAAAAAGGATATATCCAACCAAGTGTGTCCCCTTGGGGAGCACGGATACTTTTCATAAACAAGAATAATGGAATGATGCAGATGTGCATCGATTACCATCAGCTTAACAAGATGACTGTCAAGAACCAATACCTACTCCCTAGGATCGATGACTTGTTCAATCAAGTAGAAGGAGCCAAGATATTTTCAAAGATCAACCTGTGATCTAGGTACCATCAGGTACAGATTCACGATGAGGATATTCACAAAACCTCCTTTCGTACAAGTTACAAGCACTATGAGTTAGTAATGTTGTTCGGGTTTACCAATGCACCCGTGAACTTTAGGTGTATGATGAATAGTATACTCAGTAAATATTTGGATAAATTTGTTTTGGTATTTTCCTCCTAGTTTCTTCTAAGAGTAAAAAGGAACATGAGGAACACCTCTGCATAGTGCTACGGGTATTACAAGAACACCAGCTGTATGCCAAGTTTAGTAAATGTGATTTTTACAAACCACAGATATAGTACTTGGGTTACATTATCTCTGAGACAAAGATAGCTGTGGACCTAGAAAATATTAGAGCCATAGAAGACTGGCCTACACCTACTAGTTTCACTGACATTAGGTCCTTTTTGGGATTAGCCAGATATTATCAAAATTTCATTGAGAACTTATCAAGAATAGCTTGTCCCATGACTTCTTTGCAGAAGAAGGAAAATAAATTCTTATGGACGACCAAGTTGGAGGAAAGTTTTAAAAATCTTAAACAGCTTTTGACGACTGCACCGATACTACAAATTGTGGATCCCAATGGTGACTTTGTATTTTGCACGAATGCAAGCAAGGAAGGACTCAGAGGAGTCCTCTTGCAGAAAAATTAAGCGATCTGTTATGAATCGCAAAAGTTAAAACAACATGAGCAGAATTACCCCACACATGATCTTGAGTTAGCTTCCATCATTCACGCATTAAATATGTGGAGGCACTACCTCATGGGAAGGAAATTCCTTTTGAATACAGACAATATGAGTCTGAATTATTTATTTGAGAAACTAGATATGAATGTTAGGAAATCCAAATGGTTGGATTTCCTTAGCGAGTACCATTTCAAGCTAAAGCATATTAAGGGAAAAGAGAACAAGATTGTTGATACTTTGAGTCGACGAACTCATATGATATATGAGGTGACCTTAATTCAATTCGATTTGGATTTTCACAAGAGGATTAGAATGCCCAACAGAGTTGCCCCTTTCTATGTAGAAATCCTCAAGAAACTTCAGGAGGATAGGTTGTTTAAACAACAAAAATAGTACAAGGTAGACAAAGCAATACTGCTATGGTCCAAGGAGATATTGTATGTTCTAGAAGGAGGATACATTCAATCTAGAATCCACATGAAATTTCATCGGACCCCCTACTAGGGGCATCCGGGTTATCAAAAGATGATATCCATTGTTAAGAGACACTTTTTTTTGCCTAAGTTAAAGGCTGACATTGCATTGTTTATCGCAAAATGTCAGCTGGTCAAAGCTGATCATAAACATCCTTCAGGATTAATACATCCACTAGCCATTCTGGAATGGAAGTGGGAAGTCATTAGTATGGATTTTATCACCAGTCTACCGAAAAATAAGAAACAAAATTATTTTATCTTTGTAGTAGTTGACAAATTGTCAAAAGCAGCACACTTCATTCCAATGAAGTTGACCCATAAGGAAGTACACATTGTCGATATTTTCTTTAAGGATATATTTATATTGCACATGATACCCAAGGAAATCTCCTCAGATCAAGATATAAATTTTACCGGAAACTTTTGGAGATCTTTATTCTTTGGATTAGAGACACAGTTGAACTTTGGTACTGCTTATCACTCACAGACAGATGGGAATACAGAAAGGGTAAACCATATTGTTGAGGACATGCTTAGGATGTATGTCATGAACAACCCAACCAAGTGGGAAGACTACCTTCATCTCGCATAGTTTGCATATAAAAACGGTAACCATACTTCCACCAATATGAGTCCCTTTGAGGTACTCTATGGATGGAAGTGTAGAACATCGATTACTTGGGATAGCCCGATGGATGGGCTCATGTTAGGGCCTGACTTATTAAAGGACTTGGAACGGTTGGTTACCAAGGTCTAGGTGAACCTTAAAGAAAAAAAAGACCGCTAGAAAAGCTATGCAGATAATAAAAGAAAAGATAAAGATGATCAAATAGGTGACCATGTCTACTTAAAAGTAAAAGAAAAATGGAGCTCGTTGATCTTGGGAAGGTGTGGTAAGTTAACACCTAGGTTTTGTGAACCATTTGAAATACTGGCCAAGAGAGGGCCAGTTTCATATGAACTAGCGTTACCCACACACATAAGAGTCCATAATGTTTTCCATGCATCATTATTAAAAAATATGTTTATGATACTAAACATGTGATCGATTCATCCTCATTACAGGTGGAACCTGAAGGGGAGTTTGCCCCTGAACCTTTTCATATATTGTACAAGAGAGAGGTGAAACTCAGGATGTGTATTGTAGTCCATATGAAAGTGCAATGGAAGCACTTCGAAGCCGATGAGACTACTTAGAAGAATGAAGCCACCATGAGAAAGGCTTACCCCACCTTGTTTAATGATGTCATTCTGAGTCCCTAGAACATCGGGGATGGTGTTGTTCTAAGTGGGGAGGGATGTAATATCCTGAATTTTAGACCTAACACGTATGGGCATGAGCCCCATTGGTTATGATGTTACCTTAATTCTTTATTTTGATATAATAGGTCAAATACAACATTGTATATGAACATAATGATTTGTTTGACATACTGGGTGTAATCCAATTGCATATGATATATATATGTCTGTTTGTGTTGGGTGTGAAACTTGAAGAACATGATTGATGAGTTGTTTTGTGTTGAGTGAGGAGAAATGGAGCACATGGGTAAATTGATGTTTTGTGTTGAGCAAGAATATCTAGAGCACATGAGTAGTTATATTTGTGTTGAGTGAGAATATCTGAAGCACATGGGTTTTGAGACATTTGTATTGAGCACGAAGCTCTGAAACACATGAAAAGATAATTTGGAAGTGTTGGGAATAAGGCCTAGAGCCTTCCATGTTTATGTTGAGCATAATATCTAGAACATTGGATCCTTGTCTATTGTCTCTCTAGGTGTATCCTACAAATTCATCCTAGCATTAGTGTTGAGTGAAGGGCTCTCAAATTGCACTAAGTTTGTAACTCCCTTTCTTTAGCATTGAGTATGGGCCCTGGTAAGCACTAGGAGATACTAAAAAGAATTAATGATTCCTGAGTGAAAATGAATCATCTGATCAAGTATTGAAGAACTACCATGTTATACGATGGAATCCAACATGCAAGGATATTTAGAGCTTCCTAGCCTAGTAGACCTAACCATCTACCTGATGACCTTAATGAATAAAGTGTCGTAAGTATAGGATTCACAATATGTGATACCCTAAGACAAATGTTACCAAATAATATATTATTATATATTTTATTGAGAGTATGTATAAAGAGCACACATAGTAATAATATTAATAATTTAAGAAAGAAGGCCAAGTTCCATCTATTACTATTATTACTAAGATAAAAATTAAATATTATAATACCTGTAAAGTCCAATTAGGACTGGTTAGAAGTTCCTAAGTTAAAATATTAAAAGTACTAAATTAAAAAAAAAGGGTTAAATCAAGAAATGAAATGATTCTATATTTAACTACCCATTTCATTGAAAATTTTGTC
Organism: Pseudotsuga menziesii; assembly: GCA_001517045.1. Taxonomy (NCBI): domain Eukaryota; kingdom Viridiplantae; phylum Streptophyta; class Pinopsida; order Pinales; family Pinaceae; genus Pseudotsuga; species Pseudotsuga menziesii. The sequence continues at coordinate 35,867 of LPNX010062207.1, forward strand.
TATAAAGTCCCAATCCAAAGAGAGGCTTGGGGATCCCTTCCATATTCTGGAGTCATTATTCTGCGTGATTATTCTCAAGAGAGTTCTTGGAGAACATTTTCCTAAGAGGAAAAAGGAGAACTGGTCCAGACCTGATATACCAGTTAGGGCAACCTTACCTTAGGATCTCTAAGCCACTTGCATGTTGGAACCAGCTCGGGGGGATCTAGATTAGAACCAGGAATGGTTTCGGGTCATGGTTGGGTGGAACGTGGTAGTTCCCAAGTGATTCATTCATTTATACATAGGTTAGATATTTTTGTGAATTTTTAAAGCTGGGTAATTGAGTGTGCAGGTTTCATCCATTAAAAGAGCTTCACTTTTCAGGTATGAGGTTCTTGACTGCCTATTTCATTATCTAGATTAAGTGCTGGCTATATTATGCAAGGTTTTATAGTATATTTCTAACCCTATGTACCTTTGTTTTCCTATCAAAATTATTTTAGGGTTTACATTTCATTATAAACCCTAGGATGTAATTTAATTCCTCTTTAAAGATTTACCAAAGGTTTTGTAATTTTAGTTTTACTTTTGTAGTGCTTTTACAACTTAATCGTTGTTTTCCTACAACCTAGGAATTATTTCTAATAAGTACCTAGCTATTCATTTACCTATGTACTTTACTGACAGATTTCATATTGTCAGTAGAGCAATTTTTATAAATAAAAGACTAGTTGAGAATTAAGCTTCAAACATAGTATAAACATAAAACACAGTTAACTAAAAATAGGACCTATTAAACAAATCCTTATATAATATCCTGTATAAACAAAAGCAACATCTAATTAAGTAATAATATAACCTTAATATTATTTATCTAAGAATAAATCATAAATTCAAAGTATAAAAAAATCAACTAAGACCTCTAAGTGTTTGTATAAATATTATCATTCTTCTTTAAAACAAGCTTCATCATCAATCAAATCAACAGTCCAAGTGTTGACACCATCTAATGGTCCATGATAACATAATACACTGTACCAATTATCTACATAAACAAACCCTTTGGATTTTAACAAATCAAAACCTTAAATAACAACGAATCATATTATAAATCGCATGCCATAAACAAAAATTCCTTACAGTAATCATTTAAAAACCCACCTAATATCATCTACAGTAAAACACTTAAAAAAAACCATAATACCATTTACAGTAATCATTTAAAAACCACATATCATTACAGTATTCATTTAAAAACCATATAATTACACAGGTCGCAGGATCGACTCCTGTGGGTGTTTAAGCCCAAATTGTATACCATTTAAATATAAACCCTCATCACAGTAAACAACCCAGGATAAAATCCTATAGGGTCTCTTAACATATTGGAAAGGCAAGCTATTTTATTTATACACAGGTTTCCAATAAAACATAAACTCTCTACACAGTGGTCGAAATACCCGAATATAAATTTACACGTTGTAATCTATGGCCTCAACATTTTACATAACAAACTCATTATAATAATTAGCATTACCATTTATTTAAACCTGTCAATGTTTACAAGTAGTGACAGTTGCTGGTCGCAGGGTTACACCACAGAAAACCCCCACTTCTTATTTCATAAACAAAATTGTAAATAGTAAACAAGCGTTCAGAGCAACGAGGGAAGGAAACGCCAACGCCATACGAAATGGCTGCAAATCCATAGCTTTGTCACATCATCCATACAACCAACACAAACAATGAATGAAAAATACACATAGTCCATAAATAACACCCATTGAAATTGATGCATTATATAGATATAAACACCATCTTTATAAAATCATTAAAGAGTTTACACAGTTTTTTATTACTGGCCTTGCCCCATTGTAAAGAAATGGTGCTGCCCATTACCTTAAAAATAAATTTAAAACATTTACATAGAGCCTGTCAAGAAGATACGCAAGCCCTTTTTGTTAAACAGAGCACCCATTACTAATTTCTTGATACATTTCAAGCTCAGGCCCAAAGGCATTTAAAAACCCGACAACAAACCCCAAGCTTGTTGCTTTTATAAAACACAGAGCTCTTTAAGTTACAGTCAAACCCTAACCCAAAATCCATCAATTAGAAACTAGAAATTAGCATTCACAACCACAACAAGTATCATCATTGTCGTAACCATTAAGCAAAAGGAGGGAGCAAGTTTGCACTTGTACAAAGAAGGCTTACCCGAATGGGTATGGATTTTCCCACAACACTATCCACGAGCCATGAATCCCATTTCTTTGATACACTTTGCAAACTACAAAGACAGAGTGAAAGACACCATGAAATGTATGTGATGTTAAACCAACTGAATCAACAAATGATGTTAATAACGCAGAACGATCACATACCTATCAAGCCATTGAAATCATATTTCTTCATACTGTGTAGGAGGAGAATACAAGAAGAAAAGATGCAAATGACCAAACCCTAGCATTGAGCCAAGCCCTAAGCTAGGCTGCCACTTTTCCCAATGCGCATTAAAGGTTCCACCCTGGTTCCCATTAACGTCCTCCAAACCCAAACTCCTATAGTTCATAATGCGATATATTACCAAATATTTCCAATCCATGTTATATGCATAAACCCCACTATGGATCGATTAAACTTAGGATATAATCCCTAAGACCATGGCATATGAAATATGCCATGGAAGATTTAAGACAAGGATTTTACAAATCTATTATATTACTAAAATTAAAACCATATAGTAAGGGTATGTTAGGGAATGAGCAAGTTGTAAGAATTTACACCATGATAATAAGTTTCACATAAACAACAAGTTTGTGCCATGTAAGTAATAGCCACGACAGTAACCCCAACACTATCATAAATAATGTAATGATAATAATAACAACCAATCAATGTCACTAGGATAGAGCTGCAAATGTGAGCGCTAGTGATCAAACGATCAATACCTTTCGTTAAGCTTTATAAACAAGTTTTTCGTCACCAAGTGCACCTGCATGCAAGTGGAATAAGAATGCATTAGTTTGACAGAACTAAGTAAGCCTAATGTGACAAGTATAAATTGTTACCTCTCAGGTGGTTACAAGGGAAACTAGTCCTGCTACTCCACCGGTTTTTTTCCAAGAACAAAGTTAAGTTAGAATCATGTATATGAAAATAAGCACATGTTATAAACAATGAACTACGTAAAATAATAACTAACTTATACATCAATTCTTAACCATAGTACAAATAGTAATGAACATCATGACAATGTAAGTAACATAGTAATAACCACACCAAGAAAAATGGAATCAAGATGTAAGAACAACTTACGACAATACAATAGTATAAAAAGAGTACGACACAATGTGCAAGTTCAAATAATGTCGAGTATGGGGAGTTTTGACTAGCTTAATAACAAAAAATTATTTTCAATTTTTTGGGGACATTACAGCTGGGTATTACAGAAATTTCATTGAGAACTTCTCGAGGATAGCTTGTCCCATGACCGCTTTACAAAATAAGGAAAATAATTTCTTATGGTCAACCAAGTGTGAGGAAATTTTTTAAAATCTTAAACAACTTTTGACGACTACATCAATACTACGAATTGTGGATCCCGATGGGGATTTTGTTGTTTGCACGGATGCAAGCAAGGAAGGACTCGAAGGAGTCCTCTTGTAAAACAATTACATGTCTTGTTATGTATCTTGAAGTTAAAATAACACGAGAAAAATTACCCAACACATGATCTTAAGTTAGCGGCCATGATTCATGCCTTGAATATGTGGCGACACTACCTCATGGAAAGGAAATTCCTTCTGAATATAGACACTACGAGTCTCAAATATTTATTTGAGCAACCTGATTTGAATTCTAGGCAAACCAGATGGTTGCATTTCCTTATCAAGTACCATTTCGAGCTAAATCATATAAGGGAAAAGAGAACAAGATTGTTGATGCTTTGAGCCTTCGAGCTCATATGATATATGAGGTGGATTAAAGTCAAACCGATTTATATTTACACAAGAGGATTAGAACGGCCAAGAGAGTTGACCCTTTCTATGTAGAAATCCTCAATAAGGTCCAAGAGGATAGGTTGTTTCAAAATAAAAAAGAGTACAATGTAGACGAAGCAGGACTGCTATGGTCCAAAAAAAGATTGTACGTTCTGGAAGGAGGGGACATCCAGTCCAGCATCCTCATGAAATTTCATCAGACACCTTACTTAAGGCATCCAGGATATCAAAAGATGATATCCGCAGTTAAGAGACACTTTTTTTGGGCCTAAGTTGAAGGTCGGCATAGCGTTGTTTATCATAAAATGTCAGGAATGTCAGATGGTCAAAGATAAGCACCAGCATCCTTCGGGGTTGCTGCGGCCATTTGTTAGTTTTTCATCATTCAAGGTAGAATTATGTTAGGATCTTAACTGAGAGAATGAAAAGTACAACAATCAAACACAAGAGACAATGAACACATTGTTTTTCCTCAGGGAAACCATAAATGGAGAAAACCCCGCAACTTCCTCAGAGATAGAATCAACACAAAAGGTAAAACCCCAAAACAGTAAGATGATCTCCCGACAGTAGTAGCCTCTTTCTTCCTTGCCCTAGTGTCTTTCTCTTCCTCAGCTATGTGATACAACTGAGTGTGGATGAGTGTATGCTAAATAGAGAAGTCACCTCTCTATTTATACTAATTCTCTACATGACTAAAACCCTACTAGGGCTGACTTCACTAGGTGAGTCTAATAACCCTAGTGCCCCAAAACTGTGGGGAATTTAACCCTTAAACAATAGGAGGGCTACCCAAAATGACTTGACCTAACTTGTTTACATTATAGATCCTCCTGATCGAAACATCGGGGGCATGACATGACACAAGAACATCCCGAAATAAATATCGGTTTACAATAGATAAGAAATACAAGTGAATGCATTCTGAAGTTACAATTACATCAACACTCCCTCTTAACTAGGAGGGTATTCTCTCGACAAAATTTTCATCACTGGTCTTATTCTCTGGATCTTCTCGTCATCTACATCTTCAATTCATCTTCAACTTCAAGTCATCTTCATCTTCATGTCATCTTCATTTCTAGATCTGGATCATCATCACTGGATATCATAAATGGATCTTATCACTGGATTTGGATCATCACTCGATGTGGATCATCACTAGATATCATCACTAGATCTGGATCATCACTGGATCTAGATCATCACTGTTGGATCTAGATCATCTCAGAGACATCATAACTGGATCTGAATCACAGCTTGATCTGGATCATCTCAGGTCATCATCATATGTGCTATCTCATGATTATTCTTGTCAGAGGAAGTTCTATAGAGCCAGCCTTCTTTCATGTTGGTTGTAGGCCTAGCCATCATGTAGGTCTTCTTCAGTGCTTATATCTGAACTAATCATCAGAATGGCCCGCACAACACTTTGATCTGACCTACTCATCAAAAAGGAACGCTCAACACTTACATCTGACCTACTCATCAGAAATTAATTCCCAACACTCACATCTGATCATATAGGATCAATCCTATAATCACATCAGAAAGGCCCAACACTCACATCTGATCATATAGGATCAATCCTATAATCACATCAGAAAGGCCCAACACTTACATTCACCAGCATGATAGGACACAACTACTATCATCTGTGAAAAGGATCAACACTTACATTAGACCTACTCATAAAAAAGGCATGCACTCACATCTGATCTCATAGGAACCAAATCCTACACCCTCTTCATAATGGCCCCCAGTCCCAGACTGAGCTACCTGGTAACTGACCAGGTGCCTCCATTCTCTCAAAGAATGGAAATTTCCCTTACATCTGACCTACTCATCAAAATGGCCTGCACTCACATCTGATCTCGTAGGAACCAAATCCTACACCCTCATCAGAATAGCCCCCAGTCCCCGATTGAGCTACCTGGTAACTGACCAGGTGCCTCCACTCTCCCAAAGAGTGGTAGTTTCCCTTACATCTAATGTACTCATCAAAATGGCCAACACTCATATCTAACATGGGAGGAACCTAATCCTTTAACCATGACAGAATGGCTCAGCCCTTACATCTGACCTACTCGTCAGAATGGCTCTCTCAGTCCCAAACTGAGTGTTCCTGGTAACTTACCAGGTACCTCCATTCCTAGAATGGCATTTAGCACTCATATCTGACATGGAAGGAACCAAATCCTCTCACCATGATAGAATGGCTTAGCCCTTATATCTGACCTGATCATCAGAATGGCTTCCGGACTGGTGGCTTCCCCTTGGAAGGGGCCTCGATCTAGAGAACACCAAGATTCTCCCTTAAGTACTCAAACTTCACTCTGGCTAATGGCTTCATTAACACATCAGCTATCTGATCGTCCATCGCAACATACTGGAGCTTCACTGCTCCCCTCTGTACCATATCCTTGAGATAGTGGTAATTGATCTCAATATGCTTTGACTTGTCATGGAACACTGGATTCTCTAACAACTTCACACAACTCTGGTTGTCACAATGTATACAAGTAGCATCCAATAGGAGATCAAATAAATCAGACAGTAGCTTCCTCAGCCATACTACCTCACAACTAGCTGAACAAGTTGTGACATACTTTTCTTCAGCTGTACTACGTGCCACACAGGATTTTTTCCTACTAAACCAAGAGATCACACCTGATCCCATACTGAAGCAACACCCTGAAGTGCTCTTCCTATCGATGGCACTACCTGCCCAATATGAATCAACATAACGGTTCAGGTTAATCTTATGATTCGCATCGTACTTGAGCCCATAATTAATTGTACCCCTCAGGTACCCCAGAATATGATTTACAGCAATCAAGTGAACATTTCTCGGTTATGTCAAGAACTGGCTCAAAGTGTTCATAGAAAAGTAAATGTCTGGTCTCATGTTTGTCAGGTACATCGAGTACCCAATCATCTGATGGTACATCATCGCATCAACCGACTCTGATGAAGCATCGCTCAATAGCTTCAAGTTCGATGCAATAGGTGTGGCCGTAGTCTTGCAGTCCATCATACCAAACCTATTTAGGATCTCTACTGTATACTTCTCTTATCCAAGGAAGATTCCATCCGCACTTTGCCACACCTCTATACCTATAAAATAATGCATCATACCCAAGTCCTTCATTTCAAACTCAGCAGCAAGCTTTCTCTTCGTATCAGCAATCAACCCATCCATACCTATCACAAACATATCATATACATACAGTAGAAGCATCATTAGGTTGCCATATTCAACCTTGTAGTAAATGTTGGAATTTGCTTTACACTTAGTAAAGCCCAAACTAGATAGAAATATGTCAATTCTACTGTACCATGTCTTGGGTGCCCATTTCAAACCGTACAAGGATTTCTTCAATCTACACATATGAGACTCCCTATCATGTGTCTCAAAACCGAGTGGTTATTCTACATACACTTCCTCTTCCACTACACCATTCAAGAAGGATGTCTTGACATCCATTTTTTGTATCTTCCATTTCATTACTATAGCTAGAGAAAGTACTGATCTGATGGAAGTGTATCCAGGTACAGGTGCAAAGGTTTCTTCATAATCTAGTACTGATCTGATGGAAGTGTATCTAGGTACTGATGTCAATATTCTTGAATCCTGGGAAGTATATTCTGTAAGCCTTCGAGCTTTCAGAGTATCGCAGAAATGTACCCTTCTTTCTTGAAGGATCTAATTTAGTCCTCTTCTCTTTTGGAATGTGTATGTACACTGGACAGATGAATATTCTGAGATGGCTGACTTCTGGTTTCTTGTCAAAGAAGACCTCTTCAAGAGTCTTGTTCTCAAGTACTCTGTGTGAAGTACGGTTCTGTACATACACCACTGTTCTGGTAGATCCCGCCCAAAGGTGCATAGGAATATCTTGATCATGAAGCATTGCTCTTGCATCTTCCATGATAGTTCTATTCTTCCTTTTTGCAATCCCATTCTGTTGTGGATTATCAGGAGTAGACAAATCCCTCTTAATACCTGAGTCTTTGCATATCTCTTTTAATTCATTTGAAGTGAATTCTCTGTCATTATCTAATTTGAAAGGTCTTGATCTTCTTTTTAGTGTGATTCTCGATCAAGGCTTTGAATTCCTTGAACTTGCTGAATACTTCATCTTTTTTGTTCATGAAGTAAACAAAGTCATCAATAAAAGAAACATAATATTCATACCCACTTAGCGATCTTGATGACATAGGACCACATATACCCAGAGTGGATGATTTCCAAGATTCCTTTTGCTTTGCTTTCGCTGCTTGGAAATGTCTTCTTTGTATTCTTTCCTTTCGTACATCCTTTGTAGACCCCATCATGTTTTGCTTGGATTTTTGGAAGATCTTCAACAACTTTGCTTGCAAGAGGTAGTGCTCTGTAATGCACATGTGCAAGCATTCTATGGCAAAGTTCATTTAGCTCTACAATGTCATGGACCAAGGCGTGTTCTGGATGGCCCTTCAATTTATACAATCCTCCTTCTTGTTTTCCAATTACCACTGCATCATTGATAGTCTTTCCTTTTGGCCACATGATGACTTGACCATATATGAATGCAACTATCATTCCTTTTGCATCTAATGCAAATATAGAGAGGAGGTTCTTCTTGAGACCTGGTACAAATAAGACTTCCTTCATTGTCATATACTTTCCATAGTCTAGCTTAAAGGAGGATTCCCCACTACCTTTTATTGGATTTTTGTAGTCATCTCCTAGCTTCACCTTGTGAGGTGATTCATGTTCTGATAGTCTCACAAAGGATTTCTTGAATCTTGTCATATGTTTAGAAGCCCTACTATCTATGAGCCAATCATTGCTTCCATGAGTAATGTTTTCTGTGAGAGTGAAAATCAAAACATATTCATCCTCGCTTGAAGAATCTTCACTTTCATATCTGGTTCTTTTCTTGGATGGTTCATCATCCTCCGTAGCATGAGCATGATGTCTTCTTTTGTTGCTCTTTTTCTTATTCTGTCTCTTAGGACAATTTCTTGCAAAGTGTCCTGCTTCATCACATGTTTAACATATAATTCTAGACAAATATTTTCTAGTGTTATCTTTGTGAGAGTGCTTACCTCTGGAGTGATGAGATCTTATTTTGGTTGATTTGGAGTGTACCGTGAGAGCTTGATCTTCACTTCCCATATTCTCTTCTCAAGCTGCTATCCGAGCATCTTCTTGGGAGAATTCTTCCCATAGTTTGTTGAACTTGACTAAATTCTTTCTAGAACAGATCCCTTGAATAAAGGAGTCCCATGATCTAGGGAGACCATTCAAGGTAGTCATCACAATCTCTGTATTTTCCTCTTCTTCATCTACTGCTTCCAGTTGTTCCTTGATCTGAGAAATCCTTGTGAAGTAAGACTAGATTGTTTCTGCATTCTGAACCTTCACATTCTTCAGTTGGTTTCTCAGAGTCATTTTTCGGTTTATGTTCTTCCCTTCAAACAATTTGGTTAGGGAATCAAACATAGCTTTAGGTGTCTTTAGGGAGGACACCTGTGTTATGAGATTATCCTTGATAGAATCAGCAATGATCCTCTTTTCCATAACCAACTTATTCTTATGTAAGGCCTTTGCCTCATCTCCCTATAGAACTAGAACCTCCTCATTGATATAGGAGTCCAACTCATTTTCTTCCAAGACCAGGGAGATCCTATACTTCCAAGCTCGGAAGTTATCATCTTCCTCAAGATTTTCATCAAGCTTGGTATGATGAGACATCTTAACAAAGAACCTCAAATGGAAACACAAAAGATTGAAATCTTACCAGGTCAAGATGTCAGATCTGGATTTGGAGCTGAAATCCTGCAGAGCTGGTTCAGGAGAAGATTAGGATTTTTCTTTTTTAGAGTTCTATCCAACCAATTGCTATGAATTTGATCCCTAACTTCAATTTTAGGGAGGAGATCAATCCAGGCCTAGGCTCACTGAGAAATTCCTCTTCTGTGAAAAGCCCTAATTTCCAGTAGTAGTGTCAGGTCCAAAACTAAAAACCCACAGAATTGGATTCTGCTTTGATAGAAAGATGCGCCCTAGGGAGGAGAGTTATTCCAAACTTATTTTGCTGAAAATATGTGGAGAGAGATGCACAAAGTAGGAAACCCTAGTTCCCGCAGCTGCATAGTGTCTTTTTCTCAGGTTAGCTCTGATCCCATGTTAGTTTTTCATCATTCAAGCTAGCATTATGTTATGGTCTTTAACTGAGAGAACAAAAAGTACAACAATCAAACACAAGAGACAATGAACATAGTGTTTTTCCTTGGGGAAACCATAAATGGAGAAAACCCCGCAACTTCCTCAGAGATAGAATCAACACAAAAGGTAAAACCCCAAAATAGTAAGATGATCTCTTGACAACAGTAACCTATTTCTTCCTTGCCTGAGTGTATTTTTCTTCCTCAGCTATGCGCTACAACTAAGTGTGGATGAGTGTATGCTAAATAGAGAAGTCACCTCTCTATTTATACTAATTCTCGACATGACTAAAACCCTACGAGGGCCAACTTCACTAGGTGAGTTTAATAACCCTAGTGCCTCAGAATTGTGGGGACTTTAACCCTTAGACAATAGGAGGGTTACCCACAATGACTTGACATGACTTGTTTACATTATAGATCCTTCCGATCAGAACATCAGAGGCATGACATGACACAAGAACATCCTGTTATAAACATCGGGTTATAATAGATAAGAAATACAAGTGAATACATTCCGAAGTTACAATTACATCAACACCATTACCCATTCCAAAATGGAAGTGGGAGGTCATTAGTATGTATTTTATCGTGAGTCTAACTAAGAGTAAGAAACAAAATTATTCTATATTTTTGGTAGTTAAAATTTTTTCAAAAGTAGCACACTTCATTCCAGTGAAGTCGACCTACATGGCATTAGACATTGCCGATATCTTCTTGAAAGAGATTTTTATGGAGAGAAATTCCTATGGCTTGGGGTACCACAATAGATAGAGTAACTCCAGAAATAAATCCTTCCCTATATGCAAGAGAAACCAAACATCTAACACTAAAGGATCTCGATTCGTACCTTATTCTAGACAATTGATGTAGATCCCTCTTGAGCTTTCCCACTCTCACTTGTATTAGCAATTTGCTTCCTCAACATTCAACAAACAAGAAAAGAATGCTATATATAATTGTGTTAGACCTACTCTATCATATATAATCAATAACATATAAGCATTTAAAAGCATCCATGGATCAAATACTCATTTAAATACACATTATTGGACAGGAAAAGATATTTCGATTGATATAAAACATAGATTACAATAGTGACAACCTTTGTGAGCACGTCTACTAATCGGAGAAACTGAGTCCCCCACTTGGGCCTCCACCACTTCAATCATCCATATCTCGATAGAAATCTCACAAGCAAAATGAAATCTTGGGAAGAACACAAAGTGCTCCAAGGGACAAAGGGATGTAGACTCAAGTATAAGCTCCGACAACAATCAACTATAGTTTTCTTGCTCTTTAATGCCTCCCCCTTCAGTGTATCCAAAGGGTTCCTTATATAGCTCTTCAATGGGGTAATGGAAGGTCGAAATCGAGCGATCTCAAGGCAAATGGAAGGCCAAGAGACAAGTGACTTGGATCCACATCAAGGAAAAATCCAAATTTTTTTGGCCTTTTGCACACATCCCGATGTATGTGGGTTTAAGGGTCAAATCCACGTATATACATGATAAAGGGATTAGAAGTCACGTATGGAAATTATTGCATGTTTTTAGGGATGATCTTGGAAACATCAAAGGTACAAAAATGGTCCATGGGGTCTAAAGAGTCTGCAGAGGGACAGGAGAGGCCATAAAAGTGTGATCCACCATGTGTGCTAAAATCTGCTGTAACATATTCCCCCTAATGTGCGAGGTCATAGGGGTCATATGATGGCCAAAATACATTATAAGTCCATCCCAGAAGTGGAGTGATGAAGAACCCAGTGGAAGAACCAGCCATCCAATCAATACAATACAATGATCAAAACTCTGCACATAACTAGAAGTAGATGTAGCAGTCCCGGATACATAAGAGTACAATAGCCATGAATAGGAATGATACAAAATATGACATGTGTGGTCATCACCACATACAATATTGATAGATCAGAATCTCCATGATAAATATATACAAAGGATCGTGATCTCCATGAAATCTGAAGATATATAATGGATCAAGATCTCTAAAATGGTTGGAAATATCTGACATATACTGGAATCAAGTCATGAGAGCTAAAATCTACCGAACACCACCACGATCAAGGAGGTATTATATATGAGATTCCACCAGTATGGAAGGTATTCTACACACACCGCTACGAGTACATGTCCTACCATGTGAATATAGGTGTCAAGGTCGAACATAGTAGTCCATCATCTGATTACCTGTCATTGATGTATACCATTAACAGACGCGAGATCACCCACCGATAATTAAAATGGGTATCAAGGTACTAAAGTGCAAACTAAAAAGTGTGAATAAATGTGTTGAGGTCGAACACTTGAAATAATCCATTGATCAAGGGACATTAATGTATTCCCAAAAAACTATCGATGGCAAGAGAGCCTACCACTGATGACTGCAAGTCTCAAAGCACTCAAAAATGACTCTAGATTCCTATCCTAGAATAAATGATCTGAAGTCGATGGGATGAAATCCACTGGAAGGAGGCAATTAAGGAATCCCCCATCTTCCAACATGAGGTACTCAGCAAAGCTATATAATGTGGAAGGACTCAATCATAATGTGCATGAACCAGTAACTGTACCAGGAATGGCCGACATGCAAAGTCAAGATAACTGAGGAATGGCCGAATCAGATTTCAACTTCCTTAAAACAAGAGCATAAAGGAGAATGCTGACTGAATGTAGGCAGAATAAACTCTATATACAAAACTGGGACATCTCTGTGACATAGGAGGCATCGACAAAGGCTCCATAGGGACTAGAAGCTTAACTAGTTGTTGGAGATAAAGTCAGAGAAATGAGTACAACTCCTAAAGTCAAACTATTAACCCAATCAATGGATTTGATATACAGTGCTCTATTTGAAGGAGACACAACTAGACTGCTGCCAAAGATAACATCTTTTCTTGTCCGGCTTTTTGGTTTTTTTGATTTTTTTTTTACTTTTTCAAATATTTTGAGAAGCTTAAAAAAGAATAAACATGATTTATGGTTACAGACTAGGAGGAGATGAGTGTCCATGGGCAAACAAACTAGTTCCAAGCAGCAGAACATACCTATGCTCAATTTAAGGACACATGTGTAGGATAACGACACTCAGGGGGAAGTCCCCTCCCAGTTAAAATGGGGAATCAAGCTGCAAAGGATATATAAAATGGCTCTGTGTGGCTAGATATGAGACAATATTGAGCTATATAGTTGATAATAAAAGTCAGGGAATCTGGCATAAGGGTCAATAAGGCAGAAAAAACTCATGATAATGCAATTACAACTTGACATAAGGGACTCCCGGGGAAATGGCCAGCATAAAGTTCAAGAGGAGTATGAAGCTCTTGCTTAAGGACATGGCGGGACTAAAAGGGACTCCTGGACCTAAGAGAGGACTCATAGCATGTGTACCAAATACAAAAGGGAGCTAACTAGGACACCCATGTATAGGAAATCTCTACCATTATGTTGATGCTTGGAAAATCGTAGGTAACAATAGTTAGGGATTCTCCCCAATAAACATTTCCAACTAGCCTATTACTGTTTGTTATGGGGACTCCGTCCGGTTTACGGTCTGGCTATCGTAGGTCAAGTAACAAAAATAAAGGGTTTTACCAGTTAGGGCCCTCTCCACCGTGTATGTTTTTAGTTTTTGTATTTAAGTATGAGATGAAAGTTCCTTGCTAAAAATGCGTATTGATAGAGAATACGAAGAGCGATCATAATGTGATGCGCAGGTTCTTACCTCTCATCTTAACTCTCTTGCATCTAAACCACACACATCAAGAAAAACTAAAACTAACTATCTAACCTATCTCTAGGGAGCAAGATTATTATTCATCAATGAGTAATGTATTTTGTGCATGCATTAATAAAAATCACAAATAGTTGTTACTTATTTCAAAACACATGAACATTTATAGATATATGAACAACCATATAGCTAATTGTTTATGAACAACATTCATTACTCATAGTGGAAATTTCATAGAATAAACTAGAGTGCATTGATAACAAGAACATAAGTTCAAATTGTTAAAACGATCTCACATAGCCGAAAACAAAATAGTTCACATGCAATAAATCCATAGCACAGCATTTGAAACCTTCCACAAATCTTTCTCCAACATGAAACTTGTAATTTCTTTATGCAAAAGGAAATAGTTCTTTTTACATAATACTCTCACAAATCTATCTAGGAAAAATTCCCTTCCTACATCTAACTCTCCTATACTTATACAAAACAACAAAACCTTTGGGTTTCCATCCCCTAGGCGACCTTTGGGATTCCCCCAACTGTTCAATCCCACAATTTTGTCTTTTTGTGAGCGCTCATGATTTATGCAATACGTTACATTTCAGCTTAATATTTTAAGAGCGCTTTATAAAAAGAGACCAGCTTGGTAACTGATTAACTTCTCCCAAGCCCCGTCCTCTGCTGCAATTGATCTATTTGATATCTCAGACCCTTACTTCCTTCTTCTCTTTCTTGCTGCCTCCTTTCTTCTGCTTCATTTTCTAGACATATTTTGTCTACAATAGCAATCACCCTGTCATGAATAAGCAGTGCTTAGATAACTTAGTTCCTGACAAAGTAACACAAATTGTATTAAAACATACATCTTGTAAAATGAACTATTAAACAATACTAATGCATGAAAAGAAAACATGATGATGCAAAGAGAAATCCTGCAAGCTGGGTCTGAAATCCTCTAAACCTGTTGTTCGACTAAAATCACAACCCTGATAAAATATAATCTTCATATTAATTCAATCCACTTCTAAGATAATTTGAAACCCTTTGACGTCCCAAACAAAAAAAGGTAAATGCCTATGATGAAAAGAACTGAAACCTCCCTTCTCGGATGGGCATATATAACCCTACAAAAACTGGTGCAGACAGTGTAACGCTTGTCTGCACCAGCTACCTGAACCTTCGGACTGGGATCGAGTTTTCATAACGGCTTGAAAAAAATCTCAAGAAAACAAACCGCCCACCGTAAATGCCATGAAACTGACCAATACTTCACGTCGTAATCATACTTCGATGGCCAACTACCAAACGACGTGAAAAACCCAAACATGGGAAAACCCTAGTTCCCAAAACAACCAATACACTCAAGAGAAATGAGAAACCATGGTTGGCCTACCTAGCGAGCAAACTAGAGTGGACTGGATGATATGAAAAATCCACGGTAGCACTTTGAATGAACGAAATCCCGATTGCTAAGAATGGATGCACAGTTTGATAGGGACAGAGCAACGGAAAATTCACAAGGGTAATAATAAAGTAATACTCCATCCCAATATATAGACCTCCCAGTGAAAAAATGTCAGCGAGAAAAAACCTTCATTGGTGCACTGAATAACTAAGCATTGGGCGATTAGTTCACAAAGGCGCCGCAACGGTGGGAGCCATAAAGCCTAAGGGTTCCGCGGTAAAATAAAATGTTGGCAAAATAAACTCTAAAAAAATAAAACATTGCAGCATCGGACTTCAGAACCACTACAACATCGGATGACTAGTTCAATGAGGAGCCATAACAGTAGTAATCACATGGAATAAGGGTTCCGTAGCAATAGAAAGCATCAACGAAAAATCATAACAAACCATCAGCGAACGAAAAGCTCAAAGGACCGTGAATCGGTGAAGTAAAGGACTAGGCTTCTGTTCAAATGTCAAACACAATCTTGATAGCGAAAGAAAGAAAATCATTTAAAACAAAAAAACCCACGAAATTGTCAAATATATGGGATTTCTTCGGGGTGCTTGCAATCTGCCATCTGAAACGATGGCAATGCACAGCAATAAAGCTCCGATAGTGATAAAACAAAAAATGCCGATAGTCAAAAATTTTGAAAAAAATAAACAAAGGAGATAAAAAAATCAGCGAAAAACATGGCTATCCATTGTGACATTCATAATCTAGCTTCTGCAACGGTAGCTATATAGAGCACTACAGCCCTGATTCATTGTTCAATAAACTTCTGACAACAAAAAGGAAATTATCTACAAACCAAAACTTCAAGTTCAAACCAAAAGCATCAGTAGACAAAAGGTAGTCATTCAACTTCCAAAAATTCAAAACACTTAACCTCAATCCATCCTCAAAAGATCCAAACTTGTAGCAGAGGAACAACAAAGTTCAGCAATCCCAAACAAATCCAGGCAAGATAAAATTAAAAGGAGGGTCCAAAATTTTAAAAAAATTGGGAAATAGCTGTAGCTGCAACAATTGGCGACTACCTGGTGAACCCAGATCTCTGGACAATTTCTTCCTTAAGTAACAGACTGTTTAACAATAAAACCAACACGCTGAATTCTTCCAGATGTTTGGATTTCCCAAATGGCAAATGTATGTACTTTTAACCATTGATGATAGTCCAATTTAGGAAAATGGAAACCAATATTTCAAAGTCAAGATAACCCTTTTGAGGCCAGGAATATGAGTATCATTTTTTACCTCTCTCTTCGTGTACCTTCCAGCTTGGACACCATAAGATTTTAACATATGGTAAACATAAATATTCATTTGCTCCTCATTCCTATGCCATTTCGCACTTTCTGTGCTTCTGGACTTTTGTCCTTTCTTTTGAGTCCTCTTGCATGCCTTTCTTTTTGAATTTTTATTCAGGATCCTCTATCCATAGTGTCCTTTTGTGTGAGAGATGCATTTAATTTTTAGCTCACAGACGGAGAAGAACTTTGGCAATTTTGTACTCATATGATTTAGTACTTTGTTTTGATACATATTTCTTTCTCAGGAGATTCTTGACTCTTATTTGCCTTTTGGCTTTCAATTCTTGGCATGGGATAATTTATATATAATATATTGTTTACCTTGCTTCCTTTCCATGGGTCTTTTGTTGTCACTCCCTAGGATATTTTTTAAATTTGAGATGGATGGAGCCTCAAAATAGTATTCTAGACCTTTTGATCCTGAGTTATTTTATAAGGATTAAGTAGGACTTCAATGTGTTCATAGCAATTTAGGAAAAATACTAACTAGAAGAAATTTTTTAAGATAAAACAATAGTACACAGTCTTATAATCAACAATTTTAGTTAATCCAGAATTCTAATACTCTCCATGCAACCAAAAGTTTGCTTCTTTTATTGAAATCCATCAAAATCTAAACTAGAACAAACATAAATAAAGTAAATCAAAATAAACAACCAAATCAATTTATTTATGTACAAGACAATCTAGAAACAAAAATCAAGAAAAAAGAAAAATAAAGTTTGAGAACTAAACCACTAATTGATCATTCCTCTGCCCACCCCTATAAATATGACAACTTGTAAGTTAAGGGGCTAGGATTGACTACAAAATGAAAAAAAACCTAACCATTATCTAATTCTACTGTGCTTGAATAAAAAACTACATCTAGTATTTTACAATCAATCTCATCAGCCGATGAAAATCGAAGGAGATCGGGATGGGTGTCTGATGTACTGCTAACTTCTTCTACTTGGTAGTCTCTCGGTTCTAGCTCAATTAGATGATTTCCCAACACAGAATTCACTGGTTCATTTTTTTCTTCCAATTGAGTAATATTGTGCTTCATGTGGGGCTCTCTTAATATTTAATCTGGTTTGGACTTCCCTTCTAAGGAAACCACAAGTGTGACCGATCTGAAGCAAAATACCCATTTAATCTTGCTGATCAATCTTTATTCAAAATAAGTCCATAGCCATCAGGTATGTCTGCTACTACAATATCAATGTATTGACATATCTTTTCATTTGTAGATAAGCGAATCAGAACATCTTCCATTTCCTCGACTACTTTCACATTGGTCATGTCTAACTAAGTAACCTGCCAGGAAGTTGGTTTAGGTTGTCTATTGATCTTTTTGCAAACTGCAAGGGGCATAACATTGACCAATGACCCTGAGTCTACTAAACAATTTTGCACCTTTTGGTTTAAAATATCAAAGGTCAAGAGGAATGGTGGGGTTTTAAACCTAGTCTTACCTCCCACACTTGCTTCAATAATCTCTTCTACAGGTTGGTTGTTAATGGGAAGCTCCTCCTCGGGTACTTCAAGTCCTTTTAACAATTGGTACCCCGTCTTAGGTGCTTTGATATTTTCTTTGACATTATCAACTTTTTCTTTAATAGGCCTATCAGGTATGTTGACTTGTTTTGGATCTTGACTGCTATAGTAAGTTCAGGTATTTTGTCATCTGTGTTGTTCTTTTGTATTGTCTTCATATTGTCTTGAAATTTCTTGATATTTGGAATTATTAAATTGTCTTTATTTAACAAACCTTGGCTCCTTTTTCTCACATTTGTTTCTGATGTCTCCTCATGCTTCAAAGTACCTTCGTCTTCTGTATCAAAAAGTGAAACACAATCCCATAAAACCAGTGCATCATCCTCTTGTTTTTCTGTGGATTTATTATCCTTTTCCTCCTCATCATCAACTTTTGTTAATTTGGAGTCCAACAGCTGATTCATTACTAATGTCATTGAATTGATGCATTGAGGAAATTTTTTTTTCATAATGAGGCTGCTGATGAAAGGTGCAAAAATTATCCATACCCACCTCTGTTAAGTTCATTAATGTAGGACTATGTGGAGGAGGCTTAGATTGATTTTTGTCCTCTCTCCTTTTATAGTAAGGCTTATAATATTTATGAGCTTCTTTTTCCTTTTCCATACCTATTATTATGTTAGACAGTTTCTACATCATTTTCAACATTCCTTCAAAGTCATGTGACTGCTCCTCGTTAGGCTTAGACAGTAATAAGGATTTCTTACCAGAAGTTTTATCTGTCGACTACTCAGGATAATCTTCTATGCTCTCTCTTTCAACTTCTACTCTCTTGGCTTCCTCATAAGTTTCTGACAACGTTGGTTTGACTTGAATCTTGGAAAACATGGCCAAGTCAGGCCCTAAAGATGAAGTATAGTATTTGATCAAAACCTTATCAGACGGTTTATCAGTTGCAGAAAAATTCTTAAGATAAGTAGCAAACCTTTGGGTGAAACTATGCACTTTTTCTTTTCTTTCTTTCTTTAAAGCACACAACCCTTTCATTAATGCTGCATGAGTTTTTTGTACTGTATACTTACTTCTAAATATTCTTTCAAATGTATCATAATCTGTGATTGAGTTTGCAGGCAGAGAAAAATACCATGATGCTGCTGCTCCTTTCAGGGTATGCAGAAACAATCTACAGACTACATCTTCATGTTCTCCAGCCCTTAGTCCTTCTATAGCCAAGTAAAAGCCTTACAAATGATCATCTACTAAAATATTTTCACTTGGGTCAAACTTAGGCAGCATTTTCTCGAAAGCCTGAGGTAAGTCATGTAAAGGAGGTGCCAGGTTTAAAAGTGACCTAGCCCTCCAAGCAGGTGGTGGATTCGGTGGGTTGGGTGGCTGATTTTCATTCACGTTTGCCATGAGTCTAGGTGGAGAATGAGGTGGTGAATGAACAAGGGTATGAACAAGTGAATAGTAAGGTGTATCTGGGCCCACTTGATTCAAAGGCTGAACAACTTCCTGTAAGACTGTTTCTACCAGTTCTTCAAAATCTCCAACCAACACTACATCTTCCAATATGGGACGGTATTTCTTCTTATATTCTCTTCTAGGAAAGACAAGAATAATTGGTAATCCTCCAATATTCTTCACATATGCCCTAGTATGTCTTCTCAGATCATTAACTACTTCATTATCGACAGAATACAGATGCTCTTTAACCTTCTCTTCAAGAATTGGATTAGGAAACAAACTACTTTTAGAACTATCACCGATGGAATAATCTTGAGAAAATAAGTTTCCTTGGCTAGCCATGCACTAGCTGCCCTCCTTCTAGCGCCAAAAACTGTTGAGGATAGGAGAATCACAGGTAACAACAGTTAGGGATTCTCCCCAATAAACGTTCCCAACTAGCCCGTTACTATTTGGTATGGGGAATCCATCCTGTTTATGGTCCGGCTACCGTAGGTCAAGTAACAAAAATAAAGGGTTTTACTGGTTATGGCCCGGTCCACCATGTATGTTTTTAGTTTTTGTATTTAACTATGAGATGCAAGTGCCGATCTAAAAATGCAGATTGATAGAGAATACGAGGAGTGGTCACAATGTGATGCGTAGGTTCTTACCTCTCGTCTTAACTCTCTCGCATCTAAACCACACACAGCAAGAAAAACTAAAACTAACTATCTAACCTATCCCTAGGGATCAAGATTATTATTCATCTATGAGTAATGTATTTTGTGTATGCATTACGAAAAATCACAGATAGCTGTTACTTATTTCAAAACACATGAACATTTATAGATATATGAACAACCAAATAGCTAATTGTTTATGAACAACATTCATTACTCATAGTGGAAATTTCATAGAATAAACTAGAGTGCATTCATAACAAGAACATAGGTTCAAAGAGTTAGAACGATCTCATAGTTAATGGATAACAGCTAAAAATGAAATAGTTCACATTTAACAAATCCATAGCACAACATTTGAAACCTTCCATAAAGCTTTCTCCAATAGGAAACTTGTAATTTCTTTATGCAAAAGGAAATAGTTCTTCTTACATCATAATCTCACAAATCTATCTGGGAAAAAGTCCCTTCCTACATCTAACTCTCCTATAATTTTACAAAATAGCAAAATCATTGGGTTTCCAGCCCCTAGGCGACCTTTGGGCTTCCCCCAACCATTCAATCCCACAATTTTGTCTTTTTGTGAGAGCTCATGATTTCTGCAATACGTTACATTTCAACTTAAGATTTTAAGAGCGCTTTATAAAAAGGGACCAGCTTGGTAACTGATTAACTTCTCCAAATCCTGAGCCTCTACTGCTATCAATATGTTTGAGATCTTAGACCCTTAATTCCTTCTTCTCTTTCTTGCTACCTTCTTTCTTCTGCTTTGTTTTCTAGACATATTTTCTCTACAACGACAATCACCCTGTCATGAATAACCAGTTCTCAGATCACTTAGCATTTGAAAAAGTAACACAAACTGTATTAAAACATAAAACTTGTAAAATGAACTATTAAACAATACTAATGCATGAAAAGAAAACATGATGATGCAAAGAAAAATCCTCCAAGCTGGGTCTAAAAATCCTCTAAACCTGCTATCCGACTAAAATCACAACCCTGATAGAATATACTCTTCATCTTAATTTTAGGCCGCTTCTAAGCTAATTCGAAACCCTTCGATGTCCCAAACAAAAAAAGGTAAATTCCTATGACGAAAATAACTGAAACCTCCCTTCTCATACAACCATAGATAACCCCACAAAAATCAATGCAGACAGGGTAACGCTTGTTTGCACCAGCTACCTAAACCTTTAGACCGAGATCGATTTTTCATAACGGCTTGAAAACAGGTTCAAGAAAAAAAAACCCCCATCGTAAATGCTATGAAACTGACCAATACTTCATGCCATAATCATACTTAGAAGGAAAACTACCAAACGGTGGGAAAAACCTAAACATGGGTAAACCCTAGTTCCAAAAACGACCAATAGACTCAATAGAAATGAGAAACCATGGTCGGCATACCTAGAGAGAAAACTGCAGTTGATGGGATGGTCTGAAAAATCCATGGCAGCACTTTGAACGAACGAAATCTCGACAGCTAAGCATGGATGCACAGTTCAACAGGGACAAGCAAGCGCAAGTTCACAAGGGTAATAATAAAATAATACCCCATCCCAATATATAGACCTCCTGGTGAAAAAATGTTGGTGGGAAAAAACCTTCATTGGTGCACTAAATAACTAAGCATCGGGTGATTAGTTCAAAAAGGCACCGCAACAGGGGGAGCCATATAGCCTAAGGTTTTTGCGGCAAAATAAAACGTCAGCGAAATAAACTCTAAAAAAAAAATGCAGCATCGGACTTCGGAACCACTACAGCATCGGATGACTAGTTCAATGAGGAGCCGTAAAGGCGAAAATCACATGGACTAAGGGTTTGACAGCAATAGAAAACATTGGCGAAAAACCAAAACAAACCATCGACAAATGGAAAACTCGGAGGACCATGAATTGACGAAGCAAAGGACTAGGCTTTCGATCAAATGTCAAACACAATCCCTATAGCGAAAGAAAGAAAATCATTTAAAACAAAAAACCTATGGAATCGACAAATATATGGGCTTTCTTCGGGGTGCTTGCAATTTGCCATCCGAAATGGTGGCAACGCACAGGACTAAAGCTTCGATTGTGATAAAACAGAAAATGCCAATAGTCAAAAGTTTTGAAAAAATAAACAAAGGAGATAAAAACATCAGCGAAAAACATGACTGTCCATCGGGACATTCATAATTTAGCTTCCGCAATGGCGGCTACGTAGAGGACTACAGCCCCAATTGATTGTTCAATAAACTTTCAACAGCGAAAAGGAAATTATCTACAAACCAAAACTTCAAGTTCAAAACAAAAGCATCAGCAGACAAAAGGTAGTGATTCAACTTCCGAAAATACTAAACACTTAACCTCAATCCATCCTCAAAAGATCCAAACTTGTAGCAGAGGAACAACAAAGTTCAGCAATAGCAAACAAATCCATAAAAGATAAAATTAAAAGGAGGGTCCAAAATTTTTAAAAAATTGGGAAATAGTTGCAGCTGCAACACATTCACATAGTACCACTTCTAACAACAGCATGAAGGTTCCGTGATACCATGGAATGGGTTCATACCTAAGGTTAAAATAAAATAGACATAAGGTCATGCAAAATGCAAGCAGATGTGAAATCCTAACCTATATGCTAGTTTAGACATGATACCTATGATAGGCACGAACGCGTCAAAACCTTAAAGAGAGTGTACAAAAATTGGATTCTACATGACAACCATATTAGTCCAAAACAACCCAAAATAGTCAATAAAGAATCCAAACTATAGGATATATTGAGAAATGATCATGACAACTACTCCCAAAGGAAACAATGCAGTGAACAATGGGACATAAAAAGGAAAGTAAGGTGTAGATCCAACGTTCATGCATCCACTACCACCCCCATGAGGGTGACCACCGATGTAAATACCGAGAGAAGGGAGTCAACATCCTCCACAAAATGGAGTAGAGGGCAGAATGTGACCACTCCCAAATCTATGAGCACGGTAAGGGGTTGTGATACCCCCAAGTCTGACACCAGGGTCTGCACTAGGACCAAGGATGGGTGATAGGATACCAGACATGCCAAAAATAAAAGGACCCAAACTCAAGAGAGCATAAATATACTCAATTAACTACGATCCCAAAGTCCAACTAGCGCACAAAGAGCACACCCCTAAGAAAATCTATAGCCAAAATACAAGCAAACCAAGGGGAGGATATGTGAGCTCCCGAATGTAGCAGGTATGTCTCACCTAGGAGACACTTGAAACTCCCATACACTATAAGCAGAGGTACGTAACCAATTATAGTGGCCCTCAGCTTCAACGCTTAAAGAGACTGTGATGTCCGACCTCTACCTGGTCGGGACACCTACAGAATAACCTTTGCAAGTACCCCCTGTGATACCTAGGTAAGGAAAATAAGGTCACCTCAATATAATCAATGCTCAGGAGAAAAGTTGTAGGCACAATTGACCGCATGGTCAGGGTAGGAAAGCCCGAAACTCTTGAAAGAGCCCCAGAATACAAATACAATCCTGGAAATATCTCCGGTGCTACTCAGTTATGACTAGGGGTCATCCCAATCAATAACTGCTCACACTACCTCGTGCTTAACTTCCTTGTAAGAGGAGGATCCTGGGAAACACTAATTATACCAAGGAATTTCACACTCTCACCTGGACAGACACCTACTTATTGTTGTTTAGTAGTCTTGGAGAATTAATGCACAATGAACTATTCCAAGACTCTAAAACCTAATCTTGTTGATGCACCCTATAAAATAAAAGAGTGTAATTCATTTTATTATGCGTTGATTTTAATTGGATGTGATTACTCAAAGGGAAATGGTCATGCAACTAGTGATATGAAGACTCAACAATGAAATAAAAGTGCACACCATAACAAACAATGCTAAGTGCAATCTTTGTCAAATAAAAAATAGGGTATGCCACTACATGAGTTGCATAAATATATAATCATTTCCAAATGCCAATGCAAGCCTTCCTATATGAAATCCTAAATAAAACTCTCACCCAAGAAATCCAATGCAATTACCTCCTCAAATCCATATGCAAAAAATGCAACTACCTTGTATTTTTCAATATAAAAGAATGAAAAATGCAATAAAAGTCATCTAAAACTCTCAGTCTTTGCAATAAGTATAAAACACAAGCCCAGCAAGACACCGAGACAAAAAAGAGTAATGCACTAATGGAAAAACAAAAAGGATAAATGAATAAAACTACTTTCAAAGAAAAATCAATGAAAAAGCAGTCTCTGGTCACAAAAGAAGCATGCAACAAACAACATCAGACCCAAGGAAGACCCAACCACACTCACAACTCACCCAACAATTTCCCACGACATCAAATTCACCAAAAGGGAGGATGTACATGACTGTTTAAAGAACCGCTGTGCATATACATGAATTTTGGCTAAAAAGTTGCATGTATACGTGAATTTTGGCCAAAACCCTACGTGTACACACGACTTTTGGCCAAAACTCCATGTATGTATGTGACTTTTGGTCAAAATGCTGCGTATACAGAGAAGACAGTGGTAAAAGGCAGGCCAAGGGTCAAACCAATAAAGGGGAATGTCAATGGATGAACATACTATAAAATTCAACATAGAAACATGGAGAAACAAAGAGCAAGTCAAGAATATCAAGCACATTGTGCCCCCAAACCTCAAAGAAAAACAAGGAACATCCCCAGGGAAGTCGCCAATTCTGTTACGAAGAGAAGTTCTTGTGGCTTGGGGTACCACAACAGACAGATTAACTCCAAAAATCAATCCTTCCCTAAATGCAAGAGAAACCAAACATCTAACACTAAAGGATCTCGATTCGTAGCTTATTTCGGATGGTTGATGTATATCCCCATTGAGCTTTCCCACTCTCGTGTCTATTAGCAATTTGCTTCCTCAACATTCAACAAACAAGACAAGCATGCCATATATACTTGTGTTATACCCACTGTAGCTTATATAATCAATAACATATAAGCATTTAAAAGCATCCATGGATCAAATACTCATTTAAATACACATTATTCGACAAGAAAATATATTTCTATTGATATAAAACAAAGATTACAATAGTGACAACCTCCGTCGGCATGTCTGTGAATCGAAGAAACGGAGTCCCCCACTTGGGCCTCCACCACTTCAATCCTCCATCTCTTGATAGCAAGCTCACAAGAAAAAGGCAAGTTTGGGAAGAACACAAAGTGCTCCAAGGGACAAAGCGATGTGGACTCGAGTATAAGCTCTGGAAACAATGGACTATAGTTTTCTTGCTCTTCAATTCCTCCACGTTCAATGTATCGAAAGGGTTCCTTATATAGCTCTTCAATGGGGTAATGGAAGGTCAAATTAGAGAGATCTCAAGGCATATGGAAGGCCAAAAGACAAGTGACTCAGATCCACATCAAGGAAAACTCCAAAATCATTTGGCCTTTTGCACACATCTCGATGTATGTGGGTTTAAGGATCAAATCCACGTATATACACGATAAAGGGATTAAAAGTCGTGTATGGCAATTATTGCATGTTTTTAGGGATGATATTGGAAACATCAAAGGTACAAAAATGGTCCATGGGGTCTAAAGAGTTTGCAGAGGTACAGGGGAGGCCATAAACGTGTGATCCACCATTTGTGGTAAAATCAACTGTAACAGAGATATTTAGATTGCACAGGATACAACACTACTACATTTCGACCCAAAATCCGACGGTTACTTCCGACGGCACGTGGATTTTTTCTTTTAAACCTACCAAAAATCACAAAGTTAAATTTTTTTTTTTAAATTGTGGTCATAAGCATCGCTTAAGCGACGGCTAGTCTCATACCCGTCGGTTAAGAGACGGATATTCTCATAACCGTCGGTTAAGCGACGGCGCGGTTGTTGAATTGAGAAAATTAAACAAATAAATCTAGACTAAAGTTTGCAATCTACAATAATATTGTGTCAGTTAAGTGACGGATGTATCGGTTCACTTGTTAAAATGTAATCCTTTAAACTCACATTCTCATTTGTCTGTTGGGCTGAGATAGGGCAATATCCCCCATCGGATAGTAAGCTATACTGTTGCTTTCATAACTGCATAGTCTTGAAAATTAATGCTTTCATGTCCATGGAATTGGCGTGGAAGAACAAAGCCAATGCGTAGGAGAGACGTAGATCTCGAGCCATATTGGTCTGGCCTGAAGAAGATAACTTAGATAACGGACTTGGGGTTTGTTCCGATGTGTCTTGGTGATTGCTCTCTTGAACATGGAGTTGGTCAAGTGTTGAGGGTTACCATGAACCCTAAGTTGGTGTGACATTTGTGTTAAGACTGTGTGGAGAATCCCTTGAGTTGCCTCTTCGTGGAGAATCCCTTGACTTTATTTACAGAGATACCCTTCTAGATTTAGAGGAACATGCAGATTTAGGAGAGATTTCTGATCCATCCCCTTGCTTTAGGAGAGTTGGGGTTGTGGTTTCTGCTATTCAAGGCCCCAGATTGCACTATATTCACATCCCTGAATCAAAATTGGGTCAACAATTTGGGGAACCGCTTGAAGATGTTGAAAATGCGGATGTCACATTTGATATATCAGGGGAAAAATTTCATGCCCACAGAGTTGTTCTGGCAACACGTTCCCTTGTATTTAAATCCATGTGTTTTGAGTCCTCTGGGGAGTGGAATGACAAAGAAATTAGCATCGAAGGCACAAGGCCAGAGGTGTTTAAGGTGAGATTTCATTCTTCCTATGATTATGGAATTGTGCTTTCTCTTTATTTTAATTTTGGAAGATTGGGTATTTGCCTTGAGCTTGTAATTTTTTTCCCTTAAAGGCATTCTTGGATGAATGGAAATTATTTTGCATTATATGTATATACTGTAGTGTATGGGAGAGGCTTATGTTTACAGGTTATGCAAAAACTTGTGGACAATGAAGGGCTTGCCAAAATGTTCGACGAGAGTGGGGTTGTCGAGATGGTAGAGGTATCATGTTTACAGGTTATGCAGAAACTTGTGGACAGTGAAGGGCTTGCCAAAATGTTCGACGAGAGTGGGGTTGTCGAGATGGTAGAGGTATCATGTTTACAGGTTATGCAGAAACTTGTGGACAGTGAAGGGCTTGCCAAAATGTTCGACGAGAGTGGGGTTGTCGAGATGGTAGAGGTATATCCAGTTACCTTTTCATTATTACAAATTTGGGTTTTGGAATGTATATGCCTTTGTGTGTGTCTGTCAAATTTCTCATTTCAATTGGAAATCATGACAGCCCAACCCTTTGACAATTTTTTCAAAATAAACACCGTTGCAAAAGGAGGAACTAAAGAAATTATTTCCTAATAGCCTTTAATGTTGAAAATGTCCCCCATCAAAGCTTGGAGTGTCCTATCCTTTTTTTTTCTTTAAAAGGTCATCATTAAATTTGATTTGGCTTGTAAAGACCAACATTCAAAAGGGGAGCCACACCACCTTTTCACAACAAGATAGTCAGCAATTTGTCAACATTTTGAATGGTGGCAGTGATGAACCAGTTTGAGGAGTAATTTTAAATCCTAACAAACTCAAAGCAATGAAGGCATTGTCATTTCAGGAAAGGATGCACAGGGTTTACTCAATAGGTTTTACAAGACATGGGTGTCTTGAAGCCTAGGAAAAACACATTTCTTTGGCAACAAAACCAAAAATAGTAAGTGACTTCTAGCTCCAATTTTGGGGCCAGTTTGTTGTAAGGACTCTGTCCCAATATTGATAAAGTTTTGAGAAGTAGAAAGTCGGATCAATCATCAGAGTATTGTCATCACCGGAGTACTGTCAAAGCAAAAAGTCTCAAAGCTCTTAACACAGTTTGTAAATCATGTAATCCTTCAATTGTAATACAAAAAGGGTAAAGTCTTCATTTCAAACAAACAAAAAGGGGTGAGAATTTGAAGTAATTGTCAACTATTAGATAGGGAAAGACAGGTTCATTAAAATAATAAATATAGCTCTTCTTTCCACTGGTGAATTTAGATTTCAAGCAGATAATGCCCTGCCTGTGAAAGGTCTAGGGGACACTTCCTCTCAAACCAATATCTTCATTATGTTAGCTTTCATTTAAGGGAAGGGGTGAGTGGCTCAGCTGAAATCCAAGCTAAGCTTGATTTTAATTTCTTATCACTCACATCTAAAAATCCCCTTATTTGTTGAGAGAATTAGCAGTATTTGGTACCTTATAAGTTATTCCCCCTCCTGCTAGAGACCAGGGATGCATCTTTTGGTGGGAGCATGCCAACTCCCAAACCATCAAATTCATCGAGGGATATGGCAAGCAAGTAGTTGAATTAGAAAGATGAGAAATAAACACCGTGGGGAAAACCTAGACAAAATCAAACTGACCTTGGAATCTGATGCCTTTAATGGGTACTTGCAATAACAAGCAGACCAAGCTAGCCATGTATTGAAGATCTCTAAATATAAGAAAGCTATAGGTGCACAAATTCGAGCAAGGCTCCACTAGGTTAATGAAGGGTATAAAGGAACTTAGTTCTTTCAATCCCTCAAGTAGAAGCATGAGGCTGAAAATAGTTATCCTCTCAAAATTGTCAAAGGCTGGCTCATAAGACACCAACAAATGTTAGATGAATTTGTTCCCAATATAAGCAAGTTTTCATCACAAACAGGCCTCAGAATGCACAATGGTTTGCCTTGAATGAATGCCTTCAAGTTGTTCTAGCCAAGCTTTCACCTTAAGATAGTAATGCATGTGAGCTTAATCTCTCTTTCAAAGAGCTTGAGCTTAATTTGGTTTAGTAGTGTTGATGACAAAGCCATTGACCTTGATGAGCTGCCTTTTGAATTTTGCAAATCAACCTGGGACTTTACTGGCCTTGCCTTGCCCCTACTCAAGGTATATGACAAAGGCCTTTATTTTAATACCTTGGGCACTTTTATATTTTTATTTTATTTTTGGTGATGTTTTCAAACACTGGTTCAAATTATAGACAGGCTAAAATGCCTCATACTTGGGCTATCAATACAGTATCCGTTTAAATAGACATAAGCATAGCATCACAAAAGACAACATTGTTTCCAGGAAATACTGTTAGCAAAGAGAACCCATGGTTATAAATCCAGTCCAGTCGGATATGGATTGATAATAGATATCCTCCTCAATGTTAACTATCTGTCAATTTGTTTTGTCTAATAGCACATCCAACCTACTCTCCAGCCTGTTTGCCACTTCTTCTTCAATCAGGTCACAGTTGTCTTGGATGGCCTTGTCACAGTCTGAAACTTTTGATGCAAGTGACCATTCATTGTTACTCTCATCATCATCTTCTTTATCCATGCTAGCCAGTTCTCCATCAGATGTGCCATCATCCTCATCATCATCTCCTGATGTGGCATCAATTGCCCTCTTGATAATAGGCTTTATTGTGGACTCACCATTTTCCAACTGAACTACAAAATTGAAGTATGCTTTCGCAGTAGGAACATCAAATGACAGGAATTCCTTCTCTAGACCCACAAGCAATGCATCAAGAATGTGATCACAAATTTCTCTTGATTTTGAATCAGATGAAGGCGACACCAGAGAATTAATGAAAGCAATAGCTGAATCTCTTACTGAATTAGAGACTCCTGTTGGCAAATTACCTATAGCTTATTGAGCAGTATATCCTAGCAGCATTTTTTCCAGCCATGAAGCCAAAGAAGATGAATCCATCAATAAGAACTTTTCTTGCAAGGTGTGTTTCAAGTTAATATAACTTGGATCACCTGTTAAAAGATTAACAAACAGCTGTAGCACCTTCGTATTCACTGACTCATTATGGCATCCATCCAAAGCATCAATTAAAGGAAAAAAGTTACCATTGCCTCCAAGAAATTCTTGGAACTTGTTGGATTGGTTCAACATCAATGAGTCCTCAGTGTTCCCCAAATAAAACTTAAGCAAAATGACTTTACTAGGATCCGTTCTCACTGGCATTCCACCATATCAGTTGCACTTGTAAGTAGATGCTCTTTAATAGATAAGTTAACCTCCTTGCTTGAGTTCATTTCTTTTACCAGGCTTTCTTCTTTACAAGTTTAAGTTTTAATTAGGCCAATTTATTAGAATATATAGTATTAGGAACAATGTATTTTTGAGTAAGAATGTAAAAGCATGGTAGGATTTAGATAAACCCTCTGCTTATTTTTCTGTTTTTGAGCCTCTCTTGAGATTCGAGAATGCCTTAGCCTTAAAACATTCATGAAGAAACACTTTTGGTAGCCTAAAATCATCAAAAAATGATCTTTCCTCAAGTCTAGGCATGGAAGAAACCTCTATCTCTAATTATAAGCATGTTTTGAAGGCATTTGTCATAAGATCAGTAAAAAAAACCCATCACTTGAGCCTATATCAATAGTTGAAATCTAGTTCACATAGTTCATACCCTATTTTATGAAGGATGATTTTGAATTTGTAGGTTGTTTCATAGAGTGA